>OZ026848.1:6122808-6256883 GCA_964023205.1 Lutraria lutraria
CAATAGATGACTGGCTATTTAAATACATGTAATGACAAGGAAAGTTCGCTGTAATTTATAATATGTCAGATTTTACTTACGCGGAGGTCTGTATCCATAGTCGTCGTTGTAATAAGCTATTATACCGGGTACTTGTAATGCTGTATTGGTACCCGGTTGTATACGTACTGCTTCATCATATGAAGGCGGTTTATGACTAGGTTCAGCATAGGACGGGGGTCCAGTAGGTACTATATGAATAGGTATGGTACGTGTACTGCCTGTAAAACAAAATAGATGTACATGTATTTGTGTATAATTATAATGAGTGCATTACTTGCATAGTTAAATGAATATAATTTATGTACAGTCAAATTTGTAAACAAAGGCCACACTAGAGAAAGACAAAAGATAACCTTTATTTAAAGGTGACCACTATTCGGAGGTTATTATGTTAAACATATCAATGATGGATTTTAAAAGATTGACCTTTATTTACAGGTGGCCGCTAACACATGTTAGACTATATAAATTTCACGGTCTTAATAATGAAGCGTTCTCATTATGAAGTGAAATATGAACAGTCTGAAGACAACGGTTAAGAAATAAGTCGACTGTACATTGAAACGATCTTCGTATTGATCATGGCTCTATTCGTGGTATAACAGAGCATACATCAACCTGACATATTTTATATTTTCTTACGTGCTAGTCACGCTGAGGTATCAATTAATGAAGGGTATAACATTTTAATTGGCAGAAAAAGTAAACAGAACGTGACATACGTTTCGAAAACGTGGTTAACAATACTGTAGATTGAAACATACGACCTGTCAGAAAATAGCTTTAAATATAAACGCTGATAATTCACACGATGGGTACTAAATAGAACAAGACAACGTTTTCAACTAATCAGAATTTTGTTTCCAAACTACAACCAAAATATAACATTTGTTTGAGTGACACTTATAGCGACAAATCATGAAAATTTTGTTTAAGTAAAACAACTAGTGAGGTACATTTTGTTTTTACTGATAGCAGCCAATCAGAACATTTTGTTTTGGGGCAACAACAAATCAGAATATTTTGTTTAGAGCCAACAACCAATCAGAACATTTTGTTTAGAGCCAACAACCAATCAGAACATTTTGTTTAGAGCCAACAACCAATCAGAATATTTTGTTTAGAGCCAACAACCAATCAGAACATTTTGTTTAGAGCCAACAACCAATGAAAACATATTGTTTGGAGTCAACAACCAATCTAAACATTTTGTTTGGAGCCAACAATCAATCAAAACATTTTGTTTGGAGCCAACAACCAATCAGAACATTTTGTAGGGACAACAAGCAATAGAAACATTTTATAAAGAACCATCGACCAATCAGAACATTTTGTTAAGAGCCACCAACCAATCAGAACATTTTGTTTAGGGCAACAACCAATCAAAATATTTAATTTGAAGTCAACAACCAATCAAAGCATATTGTTTAGGAACAACAACCAATCAGAACATCTTGTTTAGAGACGACAACCAATCAGATGACTTTGTTTAGATGCAACAACCAATGAAAACGTCTCGAGTCAGTGACACAGTTTATCGAACTTGTACCCCTCGAGCACTGCTATATACGCTATTTTACGAGATTTTTGTTATCTATAAACGGAACACGATACACGTTTATTGGTTTCATGCTCTATGATCAAAGTTTCTCTCAGTAATTGCAATTTGTAATTATATCTAATTTACACATCGCGTGCCAAAACATGATAAAACAACACACTACAAACAAGAATTTACCAAGTGAAACGTAAATTGTTACATCATTTTGCTCGTGATATCTTCGATAGTTCATTGATTTTTTAAAAAGATTACCCTATGTATTAGGTCACCTTTAACACGGACTCTTACAGTCCTTTCATGAGACTGACTTTGCACGATGAGAGTGTATGTATATATGTACTAGTAAGTGAATAAAATGTAATATGAATTGCTGACATATCATTCTTTGTTTAATCTTAACAATTTTAACAATTACGACTCTGGAACTCAGTCTTTTCGTTGAATACCAACAGCTGACCAATATTGATATTTGTCGCCAAAATTTATTTTATAACATAACATAAATACATGTCCATGGTAAACTGATAAGTGTTGTATAAAAGTTAATTGTAATCAAGGAAAAGGAAATGAAAACAAATGATTAAGATATATAGAATGTTTGCGAAGAACAAACACACGGAAATAGTTCTCTGATTAAACGGTATAGCGACCGGTGTAGATATAATCTGTAGAACGGTCAACTGGATATCCTGAGTTCATTTGTTCAAATCTCGTTTACAGCGAGAGATTCTTTCATACATAATTAATCTATCGAGCACAGGACATTCAAAGCAAAGTAAAAGACATATTTCGTATCGTAAAACTTTGATCAGGGTCTTTCAATTGAATTCTATTTGAGTGACCCTGCTTTGATTTAGCTTTTTATTGTAAGGATGATAATAAAGTTCAACTCACGCCGTCTTCTTCTAGCACGGGACCGTTCTTTGGTTCGATGTTTGATGTACAGTATGATTAATACTCCTATCACGATGACAAATAAACCTAACACAAACCTGAAAGAAAGATCATCACGTGATTTATCGACATTTAGTGAGATTTTATTAACAAATTGACATCTTAGAGAGTAAATATTAACGAAATATCAGGTTTTGGTGTCCAGGGCTATAATTAATGATTTAAACAGCGTGAAGCCTACACATTGGATTAATGCTACCACATTCAAGGAGAGATAAAGTGCTATCTATGAAAGTAGGGATTGGTATCAAACTGTATAATATCTCCTACTAACATGCAAGTTTAAATTAAGCATATTTTTCCAATTTTTTAAATTGACAGACCCAGAGTAGCAACCCTTTATCGCTTTGTAATAAAAAACGGACCGGACAATTTGGATAAAACTTGGTTGGAACGTAAATGGATCTCAACATTTTGTTCCAACCAAACCCAAATCACAGGTAACTGTATCATGAATAGATTATAAAAAAATATATTTTTTATTTTATTTTATTTTTTTTCATATTTTTATAATCTATTCATGATAACGTTACATGTGGGTTTAAAAACCACGTTCATGTTTGATAAATCTTTCGTGTATTTTTGAAAAAAAAGTGTATTTATTTGGGTTTAACGTATTTTTTGTTTCAATTATATACGGCGGCCGATTCACCTAACCAGTTTTTCTGAACTAGTTCCACCAGGAACTGGCGACATTTTCACATATGGTTGAGAAAAAAATCAACTTTTTGTCGAATTTCATGGAAGGATATAACCTGTCGTGACCGGGAATCGATCCCGGATCGCCGGGTCACGGTTATAAATCCAGCGCACTAACGGTAACCAGTGACATTTTAGTCTCAATATGTTTATTGAACAAAATAGCATGCGCGCATCAAACACTCGGCATTGGAGTCAAATTTAATTGGCATTGGACTACATGTGCATGAAAAAATAAGAGCGTGGTCCAAATTCTTAGCCTTTACGGTATTATCTTAAAATACGTTCTGATTACGTACCATATATACCATAAAGTATACCAACAACCACTCTCTTCATTCTTTTCTCTGGAACAAGCTGAACATATCTGAAGTTAAACAAGTTCTAAGTTTACAATAAATTAAAACCACTACATGTACTATTCCATGTTATTCTACTTTATGTAACACACATGCTTCGTAAAATAATATTTACGATCAGCTGGACGCGTAAGTATCGGGATTACTTTTATGGCGGATGAGATGGTTGTCAAAAAGTTCCCGGCTTGTCGTAATACGGCTGAGCTGCATTGCAAAGAATGAGTACATGCATACATATGATAAACCGTGCGATATTAGAATCTGTTCATTTGGACACTTTTTATTTTGAAGGTTGTATATTATTTGAATCTTATGTTGACTGATAACAGCAGTTCTGCAGCGTAAAAAACAATCTCCTTTTTTCGCAAAAACAAGTGATTCCGAACTTCTTTCTTTTTCGCTAGTTTTCGTATGAGCTGTAGCTGTATCATCGAAGGTAAAAATGATTTTTGAAAGACCCTTCATTTTACGAGGATGTTAGCAATGAGTAACCAGGTAGATATATTTATTTTTGGCCTTTCATTAATATTTCTATTTTTCGTCTCTTTGATATACTGTATTTTCATTTATTTTCTTTTGGCTCAATTTTCGTGGGTTTTACTAAAATGGCTATTTCGTGGGGACACAAATTTGTGCATTTTGATTTTTGAAAAGAAATGCGTTATCTCTTCATTTAAATTCGTGAGGATTTGATTTCGTGGATGAGCCGACCCACGAATTCCACGAAACTAAATCCCCAATGAAAATTAATGATTCCACAGTAGTCAGGCACTGAATATTGTAGCATGTTTGACACTCATGCGTTTCGTGATTTATTTACATGTATATATGGAGTATGTCATCTTAAGGGTAACTAATATGAGTTCGCGCATGTTCAATATAATTAAATGTTCATTGTCTATCAGATCATGTAACAAATCCACGGATCTCTCTTTATCCGGGGTTTAGTTTAATGACAGTTTGCTGTCTTAGAACACAGGAAATCACTATTATATAATGCCACAGGATCAACTATAATTAAAATTAAGTAAATATTACATATTTCCTATACCACCTAGGAGGAAAAACAGATTAAATTTTGATTTATTTGTGTCAGATAATCTATAAATTTATGTAATAATATTCTTTATATACCTTTGTAAAAAGGGATGGGGTTATAATTTGTCTTTTTATCCACTGAAAAAAACAAACAACAGATAACGATGTCATCAAGCCCTATCCCACACACCGTTCACTGCCAAAATACGCCCTGTATAACCCACCTTTCATTGCCTTATCATGACCTGCATAACACATCGTTCATTACCCTATCACACCCTACACTACCCACCGTTCATTGTCCAATCACGCCCTACACTACACACCGTTCATTACCCTATCACACCCTACACTACCCACCGTTCATTGCCTAAACACGCCGTTCACTACCCAACGTCCATTGTCATATCAGGCCCTGTGTTATACCGTCCAATGCCTAAACACGCCCTGTACTACCCATGTCCATTGACCTTACACAGTACTCAAGTTGCTTTTTAGTTGGGATGGGGACACTGAAAAAGCGTCCCTGATAGATTGGGACCGTGGAGCCGAGATTTGCACCCACGACGTTTCGTTCGATAGTCCAGCGCGTTACTGTCAGACCACCGATCAACCGTCCTATTCTCTTATTCGGTAATTCCAAAAATAAATTCCGTGTGTACTACATTGTATATTACTTTTCCTGTCTTTTGGGCTGGACTATTTGTTCAAGTAATGGGTATATTTCGAAATTCGAAATGATTCACTTCCCTTGAAGTTCATGACAGACAAGGACACACGTGTCGGACCGATATAGAGACTAAAATGTACATACGAAACAAGTACTGACCTTCAAATCTTTGAATTTAAACTGTCGTTACATTTCCGAGAGTAGTGTCATACTTTAAATCAATATATTGAAGTCTGTCGGATCATCATATTCTTGTTTAGAAACTTTGGAATTTGTGATAATACGACGAGCTTCTTGAATATGTTAGAAATCTGAGTGATAACCTATTATAAATATTATCTTAGCACATGTACATTAATAACAAATCTTCGCATACAGCATGCGCAAGCTGACCAGAAAGAATACCAGTTACTGTTGTGCTTTCGGTTAATCGACCCCGCCCATTGGCGCTGACCCTAACCATTCTCACGCCGATCTCCAAAGAACAAAAATAGTTGGTAAATTATTTCATCTCTTTTTCTAAAGAAATGCGTTTAGAAATGGAAAGATTTTCAGACTTACCAATCTTATTTTTTGACTGAGTAGTCTAAAACAAATTTTATATAGTCTCATGCAGTTATAGTAAAGGGGACATACTTTAGATAAACAGTTAACGGAACTTTTACTTATTGCAAGCCTATGAGAAAACACCCACTGCTTCAATAGAAAAAATAGAAAATCACTTGTTGCTGTCAGGTTGCTTTTGATTTTGGCTGTCATCTTTTTAGTTTACTCACTGCACAAACACAATTGGGTTAAACGTGTTTTTCTTTTTTTTCGGAAATGGAAATCTTTGCAAAAGATTATCATTTGTTTTTTGTGACCATTGGGTGACTCAACTTTTATGATACTAATCTATTTTGATGAGAGCAGTGAAGAAACAGTAACTGCATTCTCACTACCACATTAAAAACCATTATAAACTATTATTTAATTCAAAGCGCATGTGCAAATAATGTACGTCCTATTTCCTCGCTTTGAATTGTATTCTTAAAGACGCGGAAACGGCATTATAAGTCTGTGATGTTCTTGTGAATACTTTTCAAGTAGGTAACTACACTTTGTGAGAATTTATATCGACTGAACAGTTTCGAAAAAAACTTGATCAATTCAGCATCAAAGTCGATCTATTTGCTGACTGTCGTCTGTGTAATTATTGTTGTATAATATTTTCTATATCACCCAGTTACCATCTGTGTTAAACAAAGTAGTTCCATGACTGTATAAATAATCAGACGTTTAGACAATATCTGCTTGAAATATTGATGTACAAAATGTTATTGTTTGCGGAACGATTCTTTTTCTTAAAATAACTTCTATTACATTATGTACTATTAACAGAGCACTCGTTTTAGACTAAATGTCATTTGTTTTATAAAAGGTTAAATGTTAACATACGGTAACTGTATATTTGTGCCCGGTCATACCTTGACATAGACAATTACCGAAGTCACAAATCTATCGTAAAAGTTTATTTTATAACAATAAAACCATTAGCGCTTCTATTAAACGGCGTGATAGTTAAAATACTTTATTCTGATAATTGCTGCTGATCTTAGCGCAAATTACAGTGCAACCTTTGCAAAGCTTCACACTTTGTGAGAAGCAAAAGTTTGCCGTTGTTGAGAGGTGGTCGCTCTGGAGTGGTTACAATTAATAGTTTAAAAAAGCATGGTGCTGTGGAAGGGGGGTTGTTGCTCCGGAGAGGGTCGCCCTTAATTGCGAGGTTACACTGTAATTTATTTGCCGAAACAGCTTGTTACGTTTCTGAACTAATGGTTGCACAACATCTAAGACTTTAAATCGATCAGATGCATTTTATTGTGATGAATAATTAAAAGACTTAGATGCAATCGAATTGGATGAAGACACTGACATATTTCACATATTTACTAAAATGGCTATTTCGTGGGGACACAAATTTGTGCATTTTGATTTTTGAAAAGAAATGCGTTATCTCTTCATTTAAATTCGTGAGGATTTGATTTCGTGGATGAGCCGACCCACGAATTCCACGAAACTAAATCCCCAATGACAATTAATGATTCCACAGTAGTCAGGCACTGAATATTGTAGCATGTTTGACACTCATGCGTTTCGTGATTTATTTACATGTATATATGGAGTATGTCATCTTAAGGGTAAATAATGTGAGTTCGCGCATGTTCAATATAATTAAATGTTCATTGTCTATCAGATCATGTAACAAATCCACGGATCTCTCTTTATCCGGGGATTAGTTTAATGACAGTTTGCTGTCTTAGAACACAAGAAATCACTATTATATAATACCACAGGATCAACTATAATTAAAATTAAGTAAATATTAAATATTTCCCATACCACCTAGGAGGAAAAACAGATTAAATTTTGATTTATTTGTGTCAGATAATCTATAAATTTATGTAATAATATTCTTTATATACCTTTGTAAAAAGGGATGGGGTTATAATTTGTCTTTTTATCCACTGAAAAAAACAACAACAGATAACGATGTCATCAAGCCCTATCCCACACACCGTTCACTGCCAAAATACGCCCTGTATAACCCACCTTTCATTGCCTTATCATGACCTGCATAACACATCGTTCATTACCCTATCACACCCTACACTACCCACCGTTCATTGTCCAATCACGCCCTACACTACACACCGTTCATTACCCTATCACACCCTACACTACCCACCGTTCATTGCCTAAACACGCCGTTCACTACCCAACGTCCATTGTCATATCAGGCCCTGTGTTATACCGTCCAATGCCCAAACACGCTCTGTACTACTAAACGTCCATTGCCCTATCGACAGGCCCTGCGCTACCAGCGTCCAATGCCTAAACACGCCCTGTACTACCCATGTCCATTGACCTTACACAGTACTCAAGTTGCTTTTTAGTTGGGATGGGGACACTGAAAAAGCGTTCCTGATAGATTGGGATCGTGGAGCCGAGATTCACACCCACGACGTTTCATTCGATAGTCTAGCGCGTTACTGCTAGACCACCGACCAACCGTCCTATTCTCTTATTCAGTAATTCCAAAAATAAATTCCGTGTGTACTATATTGTATATTACTTTTCCTGTCTTTTGGGCAGGACGACTATTTGTTCAAGTAATGGGTATATTTCGAAATTCGAAATGATTCACTTCCCTTGAAGTTCATGACAGACAAGGACACACGTGTCGGACCGATATAGAGACTAAATTGTACTGACCTTCAAATCTTTGAATTTAAACTGTCGTTACATTTTCGAGTGTAGTGTCATACTTTAAATCAATATATTGAAGTCTGTCGGATCATCATATTCTTGTTTAGAAACTTTGGAATTTGAGATAATACGACGAGCTTCTTGAATATGTTAGAAATCTGAGTGATAACCTATTATAAATATTATCTTAGCACATGTACATTAATAACAAATCTTCGCATACAGCATGCGCAAGCTGACCAGAAAGAATACCAGTTACTGTTGTGCTTCCGGTTAATCGACCCCGCCCATTGGTGCTGACCCTAACCATTCTCACGCCGATCCCCAAAGAACAAAAATAGTTGGTAAATTCTTTTATCTCTTTTTCTAAAAAAATGCGTTTAGAAATGGAAAAATTTCAGATTTATCTATCTTATTTTTTGACTGAGTAGTCTAAAACAAATTTTATATATGTAAATTATGCTGTAATTATCAAAAAGGTGAGGTGTTGAGAAGTTTGTCGTCAATGCAATTAAATCTAAGGCACTTCAACAAAAGAAAATAACACCTATTGTTGTAATCAATGAATTAAGGGACATTATAAATCTTTGCAAAAGATTATCATTTTTTTGTGACTGGTGGGTGACTCAACTTTTATGATACTAAAATATTTTGACGACAGCAGTGAAGAAACGGTAACTGCATTCTCACTACCAAATTAAAAACCGTTATAGACTATTATTTAATTCAAAGCGCATGCGCAAATAATGTAAGCTTTAAATTGTATTCTTAAAGACCCGCAAACGGCATTATAAGTCTGTGATGTTCTTATGAATACTTTTCAAGTAGGTAACTACACTTTGTGAGAATTTATATCGACTGAACAGTTTCAGAAAAAAACTTGATCAATTCAGCATCAAAGTCGCTCTATTTGCTGACTGTCGTCTGTGTAAATATTGTTGTATAATATTTTCTATATCACCCAGTTACCATCTGTGTTAAACAAAGTAGTTCCATGACTGTATAAATAGTCAGACGTTTAGACAATATCTGCTTGAAATATTGATGTACAAAATGTTATTGTTTGCGGAACGATTCTTTTTCTTAAAATAACTTCTATTACATTATGTACTATTAACAGAGCACTCGTTTTAGACTAAATGTCATTTGTTTTATAAAAGGTTAAATGTTAACATACGGTAACTGTATATTTGTGCCCAGGTCATACCTTGACATAGACAATTACCGAAGTCACAAATCTATCGTAAAAGTTTATTTTATAACAATAAAACCATTAGCGCTTCTATTAAACGGCGTGATAGTTAAAATACTTTATTCTGATAATTGCTGCTGATCTTAGCGCAAATTACAGTGCAACCTTTGCAAAGCTTCACACTTTGTGAGAAGTAAAAGTATATGCCGTTGTTGAGAGGTGGTCGCTCTGGAGTGGTTACAATTAATAGTTTAAAAAAGCATGGTGCTGTGGAAGGGGGGTTGTTGCTCCGGAGAGGGTCGCCCTTAATTGCGAGGTTACACTGTAATTTATTTGCCGAAACAGCTTGTTACGTTTCTGAACTAATGGTTGCACAACATCTAAGACTTTAAATCAATCAGATGCATTTTATTGTTATGAATAATTAAAATACTTAGATGCAATCGAATTGGATGAAGACACTGGCGTATTTCACAGTAAATAATTATTTTCTGGAACGTTCAGTTTCACAAGCCAATTAAAATATATTCTAAAATATTAGGAAAAAGGGTAATTGTAATATATATACATAAGTTTTTCAGTCAAAGTTGTGTTAGCCGCCATCTCCGAAAAAAGACCATCGTGTGAATAAAGCCAATCTTTTAAAACCCGTCATTAATATTTATAACATAATGACCACCGAATATAGGCCATCTGTCAATAAGGGTCACCTTATGTCTTTTTCTAGGATGGTCTATGCTAAAAAATCTAACTGTATTTCTAAATTAGTTGGCTGTTGAAAATTTGCAATCGCTCAAACTTTGAATAATTGACAAGTTACGTACAACATAATAAAGGTATTGAATTATTTCAGAAAGGTCAAAGTCAAGTCATCACAAATATGTATAGCATGTATTAACATTGGCAGTTATTTAACTTATTCTGATAATTTATTAGTGGGCGTTATGATAAATCGTCTATCTGAATCAATGAAGGACCACGTTACTCATTGACCAAAGTTCGGGCTTTAGAGGTTTAAATATCTTAATGCTGTCAAAAGGCTTCATAAGATTTCCAGCTAAATTTTTTAACATCTATTTATTGACGAATCGTTTAAGATTTCATAACCATCTGGGTCGTTGAAAGTTTACTTTTTGTCCAGTTAATTTAATTATTAAACTGGACAGCGGCTTCTTTTAACTTATGTACGAGGTTCAATACTAACCCACGCATTGTGTTAACTTTAATTAACAAGCATTATACCGTAAAACTTAATGCTGTGTGAAGTTTTCTTTTGCAAATATTTGAAATAAAGTCTTTAGTCATAGGTGAAGTTTAAACTTAATTACCTTTGGTAGAACATCAGTCTGCTCCTTGGAGAACAAAGTTCCCAACACTGATCATACTAAAGCTCACACTTTGACCGTTTTATCTATAAATACAATTTGCTTAACGGTATTCCATTGCTGAGTGTTTTGTTTAAACCAGACCTGTTTTCTTGTGCGGTTTTCCTTTGAGACAAGGTACATAATATAACTGTTATTAGGTCGACGGCCAGTTTGGTTCAGACGGTGCCATAGGAAACTGATTCATCAAAGAACCAATTTCCAAAGACTATTTGAAACTATGAGCAGCGATGTCAGTGCATATATTGAAGCATGTCTTTGTCAGGTTCCTGATTCTGGGTGTACAACATCATAGTTGATTATAAGATTAAACAAACAAATCTAAGCCGTTACTTGCCTTTTCAGTTTGTTAGTTAAGGTTTGACGTGCGGCGAGTGACATGTTTTAGTGGCGTTTAGTGTTTGGGTGTGTTTTATTTGAGCTAGGGATAAAACAGTTTGTTGTCATGTTTTGTAATCAGACATGTTTTATGTTTGTTTACATTTCACTTGATACGGTTTTTAGGTAATACGCAATAAAACGTAATTTAAATTGTAAATTTTGTTTAAGCATATTTCAAGTAACCGGATCGAATTTTCATGTCGTAAAATCACGTGACAATTTTGTGGAGGGAAATGTACCAAACAAGTGTTTAGGTGCATAAAACACTTTATCAAAATAATGATAGTTTCAGCTTTATGGAAAATTTATTATCTATGTGATTAATAGTAATTTACAGATAAGTGTTCTCGTTCGACGAACACATTTATTAATCATGGGTCAACTGATATGATATGCATTGTAATTGTTTTTGCTTTGAGGTCCAGGTTAAACTTAGCAGTATGAAATATAGCCATATACTATCAGCAATGAATGGTAAATGTGCTTAGTTTAGTTTATATTTATATATTTTACATCATTTGTAAAGCATGTTTAACTACTCTCGATGACTGTTTCTTGGATTCTGACCAGTACTCACGTCGAAAGAAAGGATTGTGGAGGTTCCGGTCAAATTCCGCAACTGACGGGATTCAAACCCGCAACTGTCGGGTCAAGAGTCCGACGCACTATCTCTACACCACTTCTCCTAACGTATGGTTAACGATTGAACAGCCGAGTTATTTTTAACATTCTCGGATTGAAAAAATGTACGATAATATGTGTTTCTTCGACTTAATTTTGGAATGATTTCGAATTGACGTCGTTATTTTTCACTCACAGTGAAAAATTCTTGAAGTCCTTTACATGATGAAGACATTTTTGTCTGGAGTATCTAAGATAAACAACTCTTCAATACTACATAAATTTTACATTACATATTTCGCTATCAGGAAGATATTTGCAAACTTAAATAATGTTTACATGCCTGATTTAAGTAACACTTACAAGTACCCTACAAGGAAATGCATAAATTATACTACTCTAGTGCATAAACGGGCGGTTTATCACAGTCAAATATCGATCAAGACCAACTTCGGGACAAAAAATCAATCGTTATGGATTTGATTATTATATTTCAAGTTGGTTATCAGTCGAAAAAAACGTGGTCGTTGTAATGACGTTTTATTGGTGAAGTGATCGTACAGTGATGTTTCTGCATATTGTCAAATATTTTGTCCTAATGTAACATTTTGTACACTTGCTATCTGCCGAAACCCGCCTCCGTTCGACCCCAGCTACCGACCATGTGAGACACGGTAGGATGTTGCTTACGGAGGATTGGAGTCTAGTACTGTTTTTTTATCCCAGGAACGATGGTTAGGTGAACTGTCCGTCTCATATGACTGACTGTTGAAAAGGAGCGTAAAACTCAAAGAAACAAACAATAAACAAAAGTTACCTGCAACACGGTATCTAATCGAATGTATGCCGATTTCTTTTGCCTACGGTAAGCCGAACATTTTCCATAAGTTTCAAAATGTTTATTTTTTTAACTTCAGGGAGAGGGGGGGGGGGGAGTTGTCGTATGGGCTCATATGAAATTGCTACATGTATTTGTTTATTTAAAAACCATTTGTACAAAAATACTTAGGGGCGCAACGATTGAGGGTGTATCGACCCGACGCTGTATCGCAATATACCGGTATATCGTTGCATTACACTATGCTTAGTTATGAAATACGCTGATATTTTGTTTTCAAATTATCACAATATTATATATGAATATGGTAATGTTTAAATTGAATGACGTACTGCAATATAGCTGACGGTCATGTTTTTAATTCGAATGAATCATTGATAAATGGCTACAACAGTTGAATAGAATAACAATATTTTGAAAACATTAATAACAAAAACGTATCACTCTTGACGTCACAGCATGTACGGAACAGTCACGACTATTATGCGGCTTTTATACTCAACCGAGAAACAACCGAGAAATCGAACCTACAATTGTACTGTTTAGTTCAACATTATCAACTTACAAAGTAGTTCATAAAATTGATCATAGATGAATAAATAAAAAACTTATTTCAGAATAAATCACTTAGGCGCGATATCATATTTCTAACACAACTGAGCACTCGGTTCTATATTATTTAGCGGGTGGAAAACGTGATGAAGAAAATTAGAGAGATCCAAATTGTCGTTAACGAATTATAGATTTTTTCTGTTATAAATTATGTAAATTGAATCAAAGTACTGAAAGTATTCATGAAAACTGAACTTACATAGACTTGCATTGCAACATAGAACGAGAACTGGTTTAACAATAGTTTAAACATATTTATTCCAAGTCATCCAACATTCACAAGTACATGATAAAACAAAACATATACATGTATATATATTATATAAGGAAAGGATAAGAACGAAAGACAAAGTCAATAGAATTCTTCTTGGGCGGTTTAACAATAGCATTGCGAGTGTAGAAACACAGCAGCATAAAAAGTCATGCGTGCCGAGCCGGTGCTGCTATGGAAATCAGCATTATCGTTCAGTTTCCATACAAAACAGTCTTTCTCCTAGCTTTGACTTGTACACATAGATTAAGCTATTATGCGTAACGTTTTTAAGGATAAAACATAATAGCTATCAAAATCAAAGTACTGACAGTACTCATGATAACTTAAATAGACTTACACTGCAACACGGAGCGCGAATTAGTTTAACAATTGCATTGCGGGTGTAGATAAAGGAAGGTCCGCATAAAAGTTCATGCGCGCCGAACGAGTGACGGCTACGAAAAGCTGAACTATTCTTCAGTTTGCCGATATCACTGTTCTTAGGTGACAAGTCCCGTACACACGCCAGATTATTCTAAATATATGTACATGTACCATATAAATGTGAAAGTTTTTTGTCTCTAAATATATTGTTGATTTGTATTTTTCTTTTTCTATGAATGTCAGTTCGTAAAATTTCGAAATATATGCGTATGTACTGGATACGTTTATTTCATACTATGTTTTTATATTATTATTAGGGGATGAGGGAATTATTTTACTTAAAAATATTAAACATTTTACTGCCAATACTTTGATTGTTTTGATTTACTAACTAATCCAGGAAATATAAACATGTAAATGAAGTTTTATGGTGGATTAAACTTAGTTAAAAATTAGGTTAATACGTCTAAATATGCTGTTTTATCCGTACTTTATAAGCAATATTACACAATGACTGGTAGTAACCTAATGTTATTTCAGTAATCTATGTTAATTAGGTTTTAACTGAACGAAAGCGTTAAGTATATTTTGATCTATACAGATAAAGAAACGGCATGAAAAATGAAAATAGCACGTGACTAAAATTATACTGAACCATTATAATTATAGAGAAATATCGTTATATATTAGATCCACAAATGTATACCGTCAAACCTGTGAACAAAGGCCACCTTTGGGAAATACAAAATATGGCCTTTATAGACAGATGGCGCAATGTTTGAAACTTGGTTAAGAAAAATTATGGGGTGTTTGGAAAACATCTGCGATATATTGTATTGAATTAAGATGCGGAAAAGGTTGACATATATGAATATGTATGCTTGTAGGTTTTTATATCCCCCGAACGTCAATGCTAGTAATTCTATAGAAGCAGGGAATGTGGGGTTAACTTTGCTACGTATCCAGGCTGCACACGGTCATACACATTTCACCGGACTGAAATGCGATTAATTGCCTTAACCGGACCGGATGTTCCATATACCGGATTGGGCGTTCTTTTTACTGGATCAGAACTTCTATTTACCAGATCAAGCTTCTATTTACCGGATCGGAACTTTCATTTACCGGATAGGAAGTTCTATTTACCAGATCGGAACTTCCATTTACCGGATTTGGAAGTTCTATTTACCAGATCGGAACTTCCATTTACCGGATTGGAAGTTCTATTTACCAGATCAAGCTTCTATTTACCGGATCGGAACATTCATTTACCGGATTAAAGTTCGCACAACATAATTATTTACAAGGTTGTTACTTTATATTGACTTGAAATGCCGGAACTTCGATCAGTATTAAACGCTTATTATAACTTCTCTAATTTGTAAATTTTAGAAATATAGCTTGTAAATTGAATGTATAGCGACAGACTGTTAATAATTTATAACAGCGGGAATTTAAACACGGCAATTTATATTGAGTGATCGGCGAGAGTTAAAATTCTATGTTTAAAACAAATACATTTTCTATGGAATTGTTTCCAGTTAAATGAAGCGATTATTTCAAAACATATTTCACGGTAATTCATGTCAAACATATCTGACTTCTATGAATGATTTTCGATAGTTTTGAACCGGTTCTTTGCAAATTTATAATCGTGAATATCAAGGAATTAGTGAACCCTTGAAGGAAATGTGTCTGTAACGTGTTAGTTCTGTGCAATATAAAGTCGATTGTTGAATAACTCTAGGTGTTTTATCCAGCGTGAACTGGTGCATTCTACTTTCTAATTCTATTCTTAACAACAAATCTATTTGATATATATTATACACTTTTCACTGTGAAGTGATATTATTAAAAATAAACCTACCTGGAATCCAAAAGTTATAATGACCACACCGTCTGCATTAATCCATTTCGAAGTCTTCATTTTATAATATTTCGAGTGTATTTTATTCTACCCCACCATTGTAATCATACGTCTTAGCAATTTTATCCGAATGTCATTCATTCAATTTTGTAAATGGATTTTACCTGGTAAACACCTTTCTCAAATCTCATATCAAATTTCAACAAGAGTAAAAAAAATCCTGATTTAAAAAACGTTAAACCTTAACGTAAACCACACATGTAATATTATGTTGCCTTACACTTTTTGAATACCGTCCACAGTGCAAACACAAAGTTTGGTTTAATGAATAAACGCAGATTTAAAGCCCAGTGTTCGACAGTTTATGTTCGCTGTACTTATATATCACATACATATCAATAAATAGACCCAAAGATTTTCTGTCCGAGTTTTGTTTATCTTTCGGTATATTACAACCTATAATCAATTATTCCTTGATAATAAAATGTTCGGCGGAGCTCCGGTCTCCATTTAAACCGATTGCGCTTAAACGACAGCAATCAATTGAAGTTGACACGGTAGAATTGATAACCCGTTACCGTGAACCAGGGGTCTAATATTGTCGATATATACGGACGGAGATCGATACGACACACCGGTGTTTGTTCCTGTTGTAACTGTTGTTAGCGGTGTTGTGTGATTCTAATCGTTAAAAGTACAGTAAGGGAATTTACTGCATGAGTTTAGCTGTCACTCGTGCGATAATGCTTTAAATAATTAAATTCGCACCGAGGTTTCAATGTACTGTAAGCACAAACCGGATGAATACACGACTATATATCTACATAGATAAACCCGCGGGTATTCAGATATATTTTAAAAGAGTTCGTTAACTATTTCATTACGGACTGAATTAGTTTTGTCAACTTCATATTTATAATTTATCGGAGGAGTATCAAAACATTTAATATTTTCTCTTTGATGAATGCCCGGGTCCGTTTTCTCATTCATACTATAAGTGAGATTAGTTTACCAAATACTGTACAATTTTTTCTTTGTCACCATCTCCCAAGGTGGTCGTGATATCAATGTAGGGGTGCAAGTATCTCTTAATATATACAATAAAATCCGTGTTAGCGACCACTTCCGAATAAAGGCCACCCTGTGAATAAATGTCATTAAAAACCGTCATTGATTATTCAGAACAAAATGACCCCCGAATAAAGATCACCTGTCAATTAAAGCCACAGTTTGTCTTTCCCTAGGATGGCCTTTGTTTACAGGTTTAACTGTTGTTTGTTATTTTATTTACAGACATGCTTACACTTGTTTCTATTACTGCGTTAGCATTGTATCAGATATCAGTAAAAGCCTTGATATAAAACTATCACTGAACCATTTACATTTGTTTACCGAGCTTTAGATTCATCTTACAGTGAACTTGCTTTATAACCCACAAATGAACTGTTCGGGTGAATTGTTTTTTTTAACTTGTATCGCGAAAAATGCACATTTACGAGGAAGAGAAGATTCGTCAAGTCAGGACCAGGGCCCGAGATTATAAAACTTTAGATCAGTCTCCGATCTCAAATCTCAGTTCCATCCTCAATGTACATGATGTTACATGTATTGTGTTTGAAAAGATAGAGCTGATTAATGTTCAAATACATGCTCAGATCAATTATACTGTCATACTAATGTATCTATAATATCATAATTGTCTGATCATAATTAACTTAGAACTACATGAACTCAAAGACAAGAAAGGATAATTGCGCTTGGAGATCGTACTCAAGTTTTATAACCTCGGAGCCAGTGCTCAATGTATAGTATTCATACTGACCATGAATATTAATATTAAATTCAGTGCCACCCTTTTTTTCAACCGACTGGATTACTAAAAGTTTCGTAGAAAAGTATATAGAAGCTGTGTTATGCTAGACAAACTCTCTATTTAAACGTACGTCAGGGCTAAAAACTGTTATGTTTATTACATATCATGTGTATTACAGATATGTTTATTAAAGATTTAGTTTCAACAGATTGATGATTGCAGAACATTGTTTAAGTCATAAAAGATGTTGCATATGAAACAAAAAACAACAACAACAGTACGATGATGATAGAACATATTAGGAAAAAATTATAAAAGATGTTGCGTAATCAATAGGTAACAAGATGTTGAGTATGTTATGACTGCTTCGTTATTCTGATTTTTATTTTATGTTATCTATTACCAAACAAAATGGCTAAAATGTATGACTGTTTTGAACTCTTTCGCAATAAAATGACTTTGTATAAATGTTCAAAATTTAAACTATTTCTGAATAAAATGACTTTGTGTGACTGTTCATATTTGAACTATTTTTTAATAAGATATCTTCGTATAACTGTTTATATTTTGAACTACGTGTATTTCTAAATAGAATGGATTTGTATAACGTCTCATTTTCTATGTATATTTATTAAAGAAATGCTAACATTTACATATAATGAGATAATCGGCTCTATCGTATCTGACCAAACAGGATGTCACAATTATGCAAATACGAACAGTAAATAAGAAGTAAAAAGTGGATTTATTAATGATTATGTCTGGACATATGATCTTTTTGGTCATTATTAAAGCGTATTGATTCTGTTTGAACAAAAAAAAATCGATAACTAAATAGATCTTCATATTATAAATACATTTTTCGTATCTACGAACTGAAGTTAACGTATTACTGATGTGTATGTTTGTGATTTGTTTTAATTTACATTTATATTCAAGACTTAGTGATACGGACTGGTAAAGAGTTGTAGACATGACGTTGATCGCAGGTCCTGTTGTAACTAATCAAAAAGTCAGATTTGAATCTGCATGGGCTCCGCCTTCCGATGTCTCACTGACGCTAATTTAGGGTCCCCATTCTAACTATCAATCG
Organism: Lutraria lutraria; assembly: GCA_964023205.1. Classification (NCBI taxonomy): domain Eukaryota; kingdom Metazoa; phylum Mollusca; class Bivalvia; order Venerida; family Mactridae; genus Lutraria; species Lutraria lutraria. Next base: position 6,141,820 of record OZ026848.1, read on the forward strand.
TGTATCGGTGCTCTACACCGGGCACCTTAAAGAACCAGGAAATTAGGAGTAAGGATATAAACGTTCGGATCTCATTTTATCTTCTCTATCCTCTCTCTGGGACAGCTCTGAAATGACCAAAGCTGTCGAATCGCCCATTAAACATTAGATTTTAGGTTTAAACTGCCGTTTTTGTGTCGCGGCTAATTTCACTTCGTATTTCTCAGTCCTTGAAATGTCTGTAAAATATGAAGATGTTTCTGAAATTGAATGTTTCCTGAGAAATGTTCTGTCCAGTTTTCATACAAATGTTAATGTGCTTTATTTAACGACAAATTCGTTATTCTTATCGCCGTTAAAAATTAAGCTCAAAGGGAGACTACTGCTGAAAATTAATTAAAAATGCTAATCGATTACTTCCCTTTGTTAATTGGGTTCCGCTTTTCTAGCAATATTGTAAGTGAAATTAGTCATTGCAATTAGGTTATTATATTCTATTATAACACCAGACCAGTAAGGGGTACAATCACAACCTCTTGTCCTTTTAGTATTTCAAATGATATTTATTAATCAACGTACAGTACTTACAACTTCTCCAAAGCAACACCGGCTTTGGGAGTTCTTGTCGAGAGGGTGTTGCACTAGAGAGGTTAAATTAATAGTTAAACCATACAGTAGGAAAACATCATAGTGCTGTTTGAGGGAGGTTGTTGATCAAGAGAGGGCGGCTCTGGAGCGATGACACTGTACATCCTGCAATTCGTTTTAACTGTGCATGAGACATATTGTTGGTCGCATATGCATTCCAGAGTTTGAAATTATGAAAGAGCCTCGACTTCAGTGGTTCACATATCCAATGGAAGGCTTCAACTGTTACAGTCGGAGCTGTTTGTTCATTTAGATAATTATGGCGAAGTTAACGTTCACCAAGGGAAACAACTCATTAATCATTGATACAATGTCTTAATGTACTATTGTATTTGTACCCAGCTTTTACAACAGCGGCGCTTTTCATGGTTCGTCTTGAAGTTTATATTTAATAAAATACTGACTGCCACGAGTTAATAAGTATGAATGGAAATTTATATTTATAAACATCAAAACTTGCTAACATTCTAAGATCTTAATTAATTTACAACAGTAGTCTCCCTTTGAGTTAATTAGCAAAACGAATTTGTCGTTAAGCATTAGCACAAAAAAACTGGACTGAATATTTCTCGGGAAACATCTAAGGTCTTAACTGGTTCCCGTTGACTGTGTCTGTGCAAAGCCATTTCGTGCACTGCAACATCGAATGGGAACCAGTTTATATAAGCTCTTACCTGTTTAAAAATTGTTTCGCATACTTGTATTCATGTAACTCATTTTATAGTTACAGACAATTACCCAAAAAAAATTAGATTTACACTTAATTGAAAATTAAAAAGCCAAATATCCTTTTTTATCGATATTTCGTCTCGATGCATAGTCAGTAATAAATCATATAATTAAGTAATCAACTACCTATCAATATGTTAACATTTTGACAGATATGTTTTCTTAGTTGTGTATATGTATACAGTTTATTTACCAATAGTCATATATAAATACATTTGTACTAGAAATATGAATATTGACCTGGTTATGATATCAAACAGATTCAAACCAAGCACAGGTGCATAGAAAATTAAATGTGAACAAATTGATTTTCCATGTTCGGTTACAAAATTTACCCACAATTAACTGTGTTGACTTTTAACATTTTATTTTTATGTTTACATTTATGAGTGAAATTCTGTTGAGAATATGTAATGTAATTATTCAATATAAAATTTCATAACTTTTTTTCTTGAGTTATATGCTCAGTTGTAATAACTTATGCTACTATTTAAGAATGGAAGTGATGTTTTTAAATCATTAACAATGAGTCAATACCGACAATCGGCATCCTCCGACAATCGCCGGTATCTAGACACAGTCATAATCGTTACTCAGTGGAGATGGGTATCACTCATCAAAAGCGTATAGCGATATAGCACAATATCGCATGTTGTATTGCGATACGTATCGCGATATATTGTCTGTGAAATAAAGAAATGTGATGTTCTCTTGCTTATAAAATGTGATTGATACATGTGTATTTGTTATATACAAGAAAAAAGATAAAAATGATACTTATTCTATGATACATTGTAAACTTATTAAAAATATAAAGACTGTATGACTTTGTTACTTAGATTTCGTCCGCCTGGTATGAAAAGTTAAAATGTTACAGAATATCTACTGCATAGTAACTGAGATGCCGATTATTCCCTGTTTTTATAGCCCTGCATTGCAGACAGCAGTAACACAGTGATCTAATGAAGGGTAACTCTGGAGATAAACAGGTGGCAACCGGATTTGACTTAACTCCCTTGGTTTCACCATGATTTACCAATAGTTGTATATAAATGCTATAAATCGTATATTCATCTGATTATACTTTTACTTAGCTGATTTCTACGTATTACGTGTACCTGTACTTTTTTATATTTGCGTACGGTTATTTCCCCAAGTTATTCAGCGTTCAAAAAACTTACTTCAGGCCATCCGTATAAATCAGTTTTCATCTACTCGACGGAATTCGAATTTTCCCCAATCTCAAACAATTTTAGCGATTTGACAATTTGTCTTTTAATTTCATATTCCCAGCTTTTACGGTTTCTAGAAAAAAGTATATAAAATTATATTCACAAAATAGATCTCTTTACAGCAACACAATTTTGTTGAATGTCTATATAAACTAAGTTCATGCCGCGCACTATTAAGTAGATCAATAACTTTATCTTTATGATCGAAGAAAACAAATACATATACACAATGTACATATAATTTATGAAATTAATAATGAATAAATCCATTAAAATCTCGTGTTATGAACACGGGACTGTTAAATTGTATGTTGAATAGAACCTAAGAAATCTTTTACTAACAGAAACCATGGCCGAGTGATTAGGATGTCCGCCTTCGGAGCGGGAGGGCAAAGGTTCGAACAGCAGTGGAGACTGGGTAAGAACTGATGCGGTCAGTTGGTGAGCCGCCAGCTAGTAAACAATGGTTACCGTAGGCCTATCTCAGCGGCAGGCACCCGGCAAAAAGAGAAGGGAATCGGGAGGTACTATGCGAACCAAAAATAGGTGTCTCATAAGCCAACTTGGCTGGCTTTTATTATAGGGATGACACTAATTAACAAACGCTTTACCAACATTTTTTTATGTCATCTACCGATGTGCACAAACGTGTTGATTTGACTATCAATAAGGATAATTCGATTCATTTGATAATTCATTGTTCATACTGATTAAAAAGGAATACATTTCAGGCTTAGATTAGACTGGTTTATCAACATTTATTGATAGTATAACGAGCGTTCCACGTACCTGACTTAGAATGCACAGTCTGGAATAATCACAAACTACCCACTTCAGATTAATTTCTACAAACAAACCTTGGAGTGCATATCTCTTCATTCTGGGGTCGCGTAAAATAAAAACTTGTATATGGACGAAAGGGAAGGAAAGGTTGTCAGTTACATGCGGGGAACAAGGTATGCCCTGTAAGACCAAATCCGAGAATACTCGTTATATTCACCACCCGCGATTCAGTAATCTCTTTTCGGCCAATGGCGGTTTTATTTAACGACTATATGCAGATAGTCTAATTATAAATAAATTCTTGATATCGCCATCTCTGACCTCGCTTTGCATTCATATTCTCAAAACTATGTCCCTGCTTATAGTATACATATTTCCCTTTCATTCTCTTTTGTACCAACTATTGCCCAGTCATTAACGCATGGTTTGATTTCTTCATCTTACTCCCATTTCATACCACATTCTGTCTTAACGCCTGGTTATCTCATTGGTTAGAGCGTTGGTCTGCTGATCAAGAGATTGTAAGTTTGGAACCCGGATGACAAACCGACATGATAAATTTGACTGAAGATATTACATCCAATGTTAAAATGTCTTCCACTTCTGGTCGAATTATGTGGGGATAGCTTGGCATTAGCTTGCGGATAGAATGTGGTTAGTACTGGATGAATGGAGGATATTAAGAATGCACACGAGTATATCATTCTAGATCGCTCTGGTTATTTCTTTTCGATATCTCCCCATCTGAATCTTAATACACTCATTGCCGTTCCCCAATATCTCTCGGAGAAGTTTCTCAGTCCATGAAGTCTCGCACCAATGCTCGCCAGTCCTCAGTTTATGAAGACTCCACACAATAAAGACTTCATCATTCCCGGCTTCCCGCTCATCATATAGCATGGACAGACTCATCATCCCCGACTTTCTCATTCCTAATTTCAACCCCTCACATAACATTCCACTTCATAATTATATAACCAACTCTCTCTAGAAACATCTTTACAACATCATCATCATCTGCACCACGTGTTTCATTATTTCACTTCATGGTTATATATATAGTTGTGCATGTACTTCCCTTAAAATATTTTCCACATCTTTTTTTTACTTCATTCGTTCTTTGTAACCCTTGCTATATTACGAAGATATTTCTAATATTTTTGTTTCATTACGAGTGATCGGTTCTTGATAATTCTCACAAAAAGTTTATGTCAGAATTCAACACACACACATTCAATGATTATTGCGTCGTGGCCTAAGTTTTCAAAAGCAAACATACTATCGTATTATGCTTGAGCGTTATCACCGTCTACTCCGGCAGACTTAAATCTTTTAACCAACCCGTTATCAGTTTACAATGAAAGATAACACAGTCCCATTATAACGACAGAGCTATTTCGACGTAAAGAGAAAACTTTATTCACCGGCGTCATACAAGTTCGTTCTATCAAGATTTAATAAATACGAGTCCATTCTAGATTCAGGAAGACGTATTTCTTTGATTTCATTCATACTACACCAAAGTGCTTTAAATTGAAGACAGGGTTATTTTCTTCTAAATGAGAATTTAGGACTTCGTGTTTCAAGTGAGAGCTATGCAGAACAGCAGAGGAAAATAGGCTTTACACGTCATCACCACTGTTCTCACACCTTGCCTGCAACCACGCCCTTTTTAGACTGATAACTACTGACAACATCAACAGGTAAGCATTTTTCCTCATAAGGAGTTAGATGGTTTGCTTTACAGGAATATGAGGTAATTGGCTGTACATATCGTGGACCATTTAGTAAATTGAAATCAATATCTTATACATGTACTCAAATTTCAGCTTATATATGTTAATGAGTAGGAATTGCGTGGTGTAAAATTTAAATCAATATATCCGATCATGACTCAAAATTTAGCTTTCAAAATCAGGTGTGTCAATTATAAGTTCGTACGAGTCGAAAATGAAAGATATGGACTGTGTCGTCAAAGTGGATTATCATGTTTGCTGAGTGTTTAATATTCAACATTCAAATTTAGTCCGCATTCCTTTTTTGTACGTGGGAGTCAAATGGATACATTGATGTTGTTATGTGGTTAAGTGTGGGGGTACGGACTGCCAAAACTTGATGACCCCCCCCCCCTGTAGCTTTGCCAGGAACTGACCAATCGTGTCACACTCCCTCCTGGGGACTGTGTTGTGTCCCCTATCTTGGTATGTTTCTATAGGTTGGTTGAGAAGGCAGGATTTTAGGTAAAGGTGGGATTTTTATGTTTTTTCCTAGCAATTTTCTTTTCTGATCATGGTAGATTTTTAGTGCGTGATTGAATAATTAAGACACTTTCCAACACAAAAATGCTATATGAAAATGATATAATAACTATATAATGTAATATGAAATCACCGATTAGGGAAATAATGAAAAGGAATAATAAATGTTCATAAAGTGAACTAATCCATTCGAATTCCTGGTTTGAGAATTACGATTTTAATGCTGGGCATCGGGTAAAAATTTTAAACGATTGGAATTATTGTATGTGCCTTAGGAACTATTTCAATTGTTGTGTGGTGTAATAAAGTTCTTTGAAAAATCTTACGTTCTTATACAACCAGTTAGCATGCCTTCTACAAATAAAATGCACATTTCATGCAAACATGAGAAAGAAACAAACTTAACCAATCGCAATGTTATAACTCGAGGCGATGATATATACACGTTCTTGATATAACGTTTCGTTTCTATTCACAAGAACAACACAATCAGTAGTGTATGCCTTGGCCACCTTGTTCTGCGGCAAAGGCGATCACCAAAATTCTTACAACAGACAGCTAAAACATTTACAAGCATGTCTATCTTTGTAACTACATATATAATAATTCGCTGGCTCTCATGGTGTGTCTATATCGGATTAGGCGTTTTTGTTTAACTACAGATGTAGAAATTATGATTTTTTTTCGACTTATATTGTGAGACATCATAGGGGCCAAAATATCAAATACCATTATTTTCTTTGCATAGTTATTTTTCTAGTCCATTGTTCATTGTTGATGATCTTAAGAAAGATTGATTGTTAAGTATATTGTCAAATAAGTTTCCTCGTAAAATAAAGTCTTTATTATTATTATTATATTAGTTTAAAGATTCAAACAAATTTCCCCACAGTAGTTACCGCAGTTAGACGAAGAGAGACTGAATATAATCAAAACAAATGTACAACCAAACAACAGCATCTACGGATAAAGTTATAAAATAAGGCCTACTTGTTAAAAGACCTTAGAAACTATGACTGAATTGTGTTATTTTTGTCTGCACAAAGAAATCAGGACAAATGCTAACGCTTCTGGTGTTTTAAGGTTTTTTTAATGTAGGCACTCGATACCGTGAATTTTTACCTGTATACACGTTATTTTTCAATTAAACCCATTAAACAACGCAAAACAGTCAAATGAAAAAATCTTCAATTGTTTACGCTATTGAGTCATCTTTTCGATTCAATTGACGGAAGTGACTATATCCGGTGTAACGTTTTCAAACTCTACTCGTTTCAAGTTAACCCCCCCCCCCCCCCCCCCCCCGGTAACTTAAAAACGTTTTCAGATTACCACCCGGGAATTTGAAAATGTTTTTAGATTACCCCCGTGTGCTTTGAAAACGTTTTCAGATTATCCCGGGTATTAATTTGAAAGTTCATAATAAGAGAGAGAGCTTGCACACGAATAAGGCGATTACAAACACAAAAATACATGTACTACAGTTATTTAGCAATCATAAATTAAGGTGAGTTCGATCCCCATCACAGACGTTTGGATTTTGCATTTGCAAAATAAAGAAGTTTTCAGGATTATTTAGGAGTGTAGCGATACTTTTCATTATTCATCAAAGTTGTTTGATCTTATCTTTGAAAGTATAATTCGTCTAGAAAAAAGTAGTGACCAGACACCTCAAAACATACATTTGCAACCCTGCACTTATATACGAAGCGTATTTCTCAGTAACGGAAATGTCTGAGTAGATACAATTGCCTGTACAAACAAATTGGGTTTGGGTGACTCTAGGGTTAGGACTCTTTGTTCAACCGGAGTCACTTAAAGAAATGTCCATAAGTGGATTTATGTGGCTAAAATCGAGTTTATGTGGCTAAATTTTAACAAATTTTAACATGGGAAAGCCACTTAAGTATCCTATCGTTAGTACGTCCGTGTAACGTCCAACCGACCAACGTCATGTAATATTTCATTTGACACATGATGTATTTACACAGCACCTGGTCGACGAAAACCGCGCTGTATATGTCAGTAAGTACTATACGTGTACTAACGGTGAACTAAAAATCAAATGACGCAATCTGACGAAATTTAATGGCGTATTTATAAACAAAAATGTCCATGCTTTACTTCAGTAAAAAATTCTTGAGTCAAAATAACTTTTCTCAGATTATTATTATTTTTTTATATATAGTAACTTTTTTATTTACCTACATACATTTCATCAGAATATTTATCCTATTAACACTACATGTATTAGCTCAGTCATTGTCAGAACCTTCCAAAACTTCAATCGAGTCAATTGTGTTTCTTATTGCTTGATTTTTACACGTTTTATACACATAGTGAGAAAAATTATCATTAATATCTTAAAATGGAGCGGACAGATTTTGAGATTTTTTATGAGAAAATAATCTAAAGTGAGATGTAAAAAAATTATAACGATCACTTAAGTTGTTTTTGCCTGTTTATGTATTCACACAAATTTCATCAAAATAACAACAGCCTGTATAATTTCAGTAATAAGTGGTCGGACAGACACTCCAATTTGTCCGGCTGTCACGTTAGTGCTATAGTGTGCTAGTTTATATACAAGTAGTAAATGTATTGAACTTGTCATTTACGTCAGCATAATGTTTTCATACCAATAAAACTTCAACAAACATGATAACACTGTTAGCTTACGTGCCAATAAATCTTATTCGATAGCATGTGTTGCACGTGCATTAAATAGTCAATATATAAATTATCTCTCATGTAATGTTGAAAGCATGAATATGCGCGTCCATACTTTTTCTATTCAATTTATAACAATTCCACAATTTCTCTGCATCAGTTATCGTTTATGAATGAATCATTTAGTTCACATTAAAATACCTTGTGTTTTACCGATAAGCCGACTTTGACTGACGATGTTATCTCCCTTACATATGACGTAACAGACATAAATTATAAGGACGGTCAAGTCAAGTAAAAATATATTTATTCTCTCATATCGAGATACAGCGCAACTTCTCCAAGTCAACACCCTTTGGGGGAGATGCAAAATCATGTTATTGTTGTTAGTTTGTTACACTATCGTGCCCGGTCTAAATTAATTCTTAAATCGTACAGTTGGGAAAAAACATTTTTGTTTAGTTGACTTCACTACCAAGTTAAAATGTAAAGGAAATATTGTAAACGCGTTTCTAATAAGTCTGTAATACCTGCCCCTAACTACTGCATGTATTATGTAAGTTTACGCTGGGAACCAGGCTAGTCTGAAATGAGTGGTCATTGTAAAGAAAGGGTCCCAATATAGACTGTGTTTTTTGAGTACATTTCTATTTCCTCGTATTCAGACTAGACATATATTAGTTAGTTTAGTTTATTGAACAAAAGGCCTCCAGCCCATATACATTTAAAAGTGAACAATATTTATACAACATACATGCATTGACAGAGGTATAGAAAGGTATACAATATATATCTCAGTGATAGTTGCTAAAAATACAAAGATAAAGAGTATATTCTATCAATTTGAGAACTTTACAATTGAGAAGAATAAAGCAAAAATTTACCTGCTATAATTTGAGGAAATACTCTCATTGTATATCATCAGTTCAATTAACAGATGTTGTGTCGTTATTTCGGAAGAAAATAAACCTTAAGGTTATGTTGATCGACCAAATTCAATAGTTTTGGGTGAAACCTCGAAATAAATTTATCTATGTTCATTCAAAGTCATTTAAGAAAACACGCAAGATAAGGTGTTTTAAAAGTGTGTTAACTATGTCTATTTATTTTATTTATTTATTTATTTTATATATTGTTTTAGAATTGTTGATAATGTTATATTGGATTCGCTCGGGAACGGTTCTTTCAAGGAAATATCTTTTAAATCTTTTAGAACTAATGCCATTGGAGAAACTCATTGGATTTTGCAAATACATCAAAATTAATACGAACATACGACATCTGAGGGAAACTACCTATACATTAATCTGGATCCCAGTCTACCATTCCTTCGATTATTTACCTCGTGTCAGGGGCAGATCATTTAGACTTCTATACTAGACCACGCATGAAGGTCGGATATATCAAAATACATTCGTGCACATCCATTCATATTCTGAAATGATATCCATGCAAACTAGATTTTTTCTTGAACTTTTCTTGCATACTTCATGAATATCAATTTTCATGAAGTATGATAAACTATTTGACAGTGCATGGTTAATATCAATACAGTATTCTAAACTGAAGTTTAAATTGCTTTAAAAATGTGTCTCGCGTTGTTTGTATGGAAGTTTGTCACAAGTAAGTTAACAATTTCTTTATTGCATGATAATATATTTTTCCAGCATTCTCAAATGAAAAAAAATAATTGTTTTAAGCCATAACAATTTTATCCTTAGTATTTTCTAGCTATACTTTATAGCGATACGCAGTACAGTAAAACTAATTCCGCGCCCACCTCAGTAATGGAGTTATTATACAGTACAACCTCTCTAGAGCGGCCCTCCGTAGAGCAACAACCTCTAAACAACGGTCAATATGTGCAGCTCACACAGGGTGTCGATGTTCAGAGGTTGTACTAAACACGTATTCTCTTGATAACAACTATCTATCTAAAGACCGATTATCGGTACATTATCGATAGTTCAGTCCGGCATATCGACGTTAATATTTTTATGTATGGATACATTACAACTTCCTAGAAGAAGACGATAGACTTGTGCTGGTCTTAGGTCGGCAAAAGCATTTAGTGCTTTAAAAAAAGTATATTACGTTCCTAACTACAATTGTTGGAATTGTTAAAAGTCTACAAATAGCTATTATGGAAACGTAAGATTAACATGCGCTTACAATAAACCAAGTATAAAGCGCGAAATGGGCCTAAATAATGACGTAATGACGCCGTGTTTTCATTTCAAGTGGTACAGACAACGTTACGATACTGAAAAAAGTAGCCGGAAGAGGTATACATTTGTTCGGCTCAATGTGTAGATAAATGAATGTTTCGCATAATGTTAATTTTTGAAATAACTTCTACCGCGGCGTTTTAGCTACATTTGCATTTAATGAATAGTTTACGTCGAAAAAACGTCCCCATGATGACGTTTTTAAGGTCGGTTAATTTCGGTCATACATATTCAAAGCATTGATGAAACCATTCGGTAGACAACTGCATTCGCTCATTCCCTAAGTTTGAATTTTCAATCTTTGATAATTAATAACAAAGCAACAAGGGGAAAAGTACAAGGAGTCGTTCACATACGAGGGGTGTTCCAAAATTATTGTTACTTTGGTGATTTCTCTTTGATAGAAGTAATTCTGATCATTTTACTTTGCCCTGTCCCTCGAAGTACTCCCCCTCTGCATCTATGCATCGTTTCAACCGATCGATCCACTTTTGGAAACAGTTTTCGTACTATTGAATTGGTATACTCATAAGATACTGGTAAATGGCAGAGCCAAGGGCATTTCTTGATTTATATTTTTTTCCAGACAGGTGAAATTTTAGTTTTGGGAACAAGAAAAAGTCACAGGGGCCAAGTCCGGTGAATATGCAGGGTGGGGGAGGACAGTGACCTTTTCTGCCTTCAAAAACTCCGTTACAAAGCGCGCCTTGTGTGCTGGCGCATTATCATGTAAGAGTCTGAGGTACTTCAAACCTGTCCGTGGACGGCGGCGTTTGTAGACTTTCTTAAGTTTTCGAAGTACAACGTCTCTATAATACTTCGCTGTGACCGTTTTGCCTTTTGGAACAGGGATTTGAATGATTGGACCCTTGTTATCAAAGAATATGACATACAAAACCTTCCTCACGGTGCGTATTTTTTTTGCAATGCTAGGGCGCCTGGCGTTTTTGATTGCCCAGATTCGATTACTGCATTTTCGTTTGGGTTCGAAAAAATACACCCATGTTTCATCACCTGTGACCACATTATCAAACGCCTTTTTGCTGTATTTTGGGTATTTCTTCAATAAGGATTTGGCCTTGTCAACCCGGGACCTCTTTTGGTCGTCAGTTAGTAAATGGGGTATCCACCTGGCATTGATCTTGCCCAGCTTAAGATGTTTCTTTAAAATACAATGAATACGTGCTAAAGATAAGCCTGTCATTTTAGCTAACTGCCGGACAGTGTACCTTGCATCTTTTTCAAGGATTTGCCGAATTCGTTCAATGTTATGCTTCGTTGTTGTTGTTGCAGGGCGACCTGTGTGAGCAGCATCTTTAAGCTGCTGGTGTCCCGACTTAAATCGAGCAACCCACCTACAAATAGTCATATATGACATTTGACCCTTCCCATAGATATCACACACCTCACGATGAATATCCACCGGCTTTAAGCCAAGTAGACACCTACCTTTGATATAGGCCCTAATTTCAATTACATTGTCAGCTCTCTTGCCAACCATATTTGTATAGAGTGTAACGAGTGCGCTACAAAATAATGTACACAGCACCAAGGTCAGTGTAATTGTGAGCGAGATATTTACCTATCCCACGCTTCAGATATCACGCTATCGCCACGAGGTAGTTTTAAGCTCATTTAGCACTATTTCCACGAGATATTGCGCAAGTAACACTAATTTTGGAACACCCCTCGTACTAGTAGCTGGTACCGCTAGGTGGCGTTTTAATATCGGTTAGTTAAATTGCTTGGTTACCGACGTCAAAATGTAAAAAGAACACTATTTTCGTAAGCGCCGCTACTCCAGGTATAATTCCTCCATTTCATGCCATGCTAACAAACTTTCTTTTTTTCCCAAGACACACCGCGAACTACTGTAACAAGGGCTGTTCCAAAGTAAACTGGACTCGCTGCATGAGTATGGCTTAATAAGAACGAAAAGGAAAATCATATATACGGATAATGTCGAAAACTTTCCGCTACATTTTGTATCAATACGAAATATAGTGAACAACATAAATATACAAGTACATGCACATGTATATTTTATAACAACACTATAGTTGTCTGTCGGCGCTCGATAAAAACAATATTATCATTGACGTGAATGACGTCGTGTATTTCGCGTCGTTATAATGAATCTTAATTAGAAACACCATGATTATAAAAAAAAAAATGTCAATTGAAAAATATGTTCAAGTTTTGCAACTTGGTAAAGCGAGTGGGTTTTTTTTGTAAAATGTTTACAAAGACGTTGAATTGGTTGTAGTGCACAATAAATATTGTGTTTAGATTCCACCTCCGAATAAAAGCTACCCATTGAATAAATACCATTCTTTAAAAAGCAATTATTGATTATTTAAAATAAAATAACCTCCGAATATGTATCACCTGTCAAAAAAGGCCTCAATTTTTCCGGACCTTTGTTCAGAGGTTTGACTGAGTACGTATATATTGAAAGTCTTTGCGTACGTACATATAATATTATTTTAACTATTCGATGTTTTAAACTTTAGAATTACAAGCAGTCATTGTAACGTAAAATAACTAAACTCTATCGTAGCAATGTTTAATTAACCCCCTCTCTCCTAAATGACACCAGTTGTCATGAAATATATGCAAACAGTGATTGGAAATGATCAAGTCCATCCGAGATTTATTGATCATATGACTAAATAATCTTGTGTATAAAATATATAATAATATACTGTATTTTCATTTATTTTCGTTGGGCTCAATTTTCGTGGTTTTTACTAAAATGGCTGTTTCGTGGGGACATAAATTCGTGGATTTTGATTTTTGAAACGAAATGCTTTATCTCTGCATTTAAATTCGTGGGGATTTTATTTCGTGGATGAGCCGACCCACGAAGTCCACGAAATTAAATCCCCAACGAAAAATAATGATTCCACAGTAATATATCCTATTGGGTTGAAGAGACACTACTGTCTAAACTATTTGACTGTTTATATTTTCTATGCAGTTGTTTAATGTCGTTTGCTGTTTTCACATAGACATATACTATTAAATAAAACTAAAAAAATCAAGGACAGGCAGCTCATATGCTAAGATCATGCAACGTTTAAATTAATTTTATGTAACAGTTTTCAATCTACCAGTAAATCTAGGTGAAAACTGTGGCGAACGTCTATAATGTTTATATAGATCGACGCTACGTAACTATGACGACAAGATATATTTATATCCAATAATGGTTATATGTGGGGTTTTTTTGTCGGTTAAAAAGAATTGATCATGTAACGAGATACAAACAATTAGCAGACGAACATTGATCCATACTACAAGTACAGTCAGACATGTGAACAAAGGCCATCCATGGGAAAGACAAAATATGGTCTTTATTGACAGGTGGCCTTTATTCAGAAGTCATTTCGTTCTTAATAATATATTATGTTTGTTTAAAAGAATGTGCTTTATTCACAAGGTGGCCTTTATTCGGAGGTGACCACTAATACAGGTTTGACTGTACTCCTAAATGTTTCTTACCATAATGATTAGAGGTCGTGTTTATAGAAAGCTGTCGCGCTCGTTGAAATATGATACTATATATAATGTATAACTTGATCAAATCGTAAACTGGCGAAGAATATTCATGTCGGTCCATCCGACAGCTATGGTCAATTCAGAGCCGCCCAGAGAGAGAGAGAGAGAGAGAGAGAGAGAGAGAGAGGTGTGGGGAGAGAGAGAGGTGGGGAGAAAGGGGTGGGAGAGAGAGAGAGAGAGAAGGGTGGAGAGAGAGAGGTGGAGAGAGAGAGAGGTAGAGAGAGAGAGGTGGGGGAGAGAGAAGGGTGAAGAGAGAGAGGGTGGGGAGAGAGAGAGGTGGAGAGAGAGAGAAGGGTGGAGAGAGAGAAGGGTGGAGAGAGAGAGAGGTGGGGAGAGAGAGAGGTGGGGAGAAAGAGGTGGGAGAGAGAGAGAGAGAGAGAGAAGGGTGGAGAGAGAGAGAGAGAGAGGTGGGGAGAGATAGAGGTGGAGAGAGAGAGAGGTGGGGGAGAGAGAGGGGTGGGAGAGAGAGGTGAAGGAGAGAGAGGTGGGAGAGAGAGCTAGAGGGGTGGAGAGAGAGAGGTGGATGAGAGAGAGGGTGTGAGAGAGAGGGTGGGAGGGAGAGAGAAGGGTGGAGAGAGAGGTGGGGAGAGAGAGAGGTGGAGAGAGAGAGGTGGGGAGAGAGAGGTGGGGGAGAGAGAGATAGGTGGGGGAAGATACAGGAGAACCAGCATCTGTATCCCTAGCTACTCTTGTTTCGAATATTTTACCTGATACACTTATTTATTATCGTGCCCGGTGTAAAGCACCGCCGATACACTCCTCCATGTCCCCGCCCTTTGAAAGTCACGCATTGATGTGTTTTTGAGTCTGACAATTATTATAAATACACGGGTCGACAATAGCCCGTACTATCCCAGCGAAACTTTAAACCTAACTTTTTTACTGAACACCAGACGGTATGATATACATTGTATAAATATGTTTATGTATAACCAAACTTCCTTTGAATAACTTAAAGCCCTTCTCAGATTTCATTCGATATGCGCTTAAAATATTTGTTTACCAATATTCGGTTTACGAGTTGCAATGAGAGCTCGAGATATTCAGTCGAAAAACGCATGTCAGATTTTAATCTTAATTGTGTGAAAACCAAGCCTGATATCAAAGCTATTTTCAAAGTTTGTAATTCATAGCATAATAATAGTTACAGTCAATCATGTTGCATCCAACCGCCTCCGAGTAAACACACCTGTCAGTAAAGGCCACGTTTTGTCTTTTACAAAGGGAAGGTACGTTTGTCTGTTGTTGTTTTGTGTGTGTGAAATCATCGTATACATAAATGTATCGATTTTGATGCCTCTATCCATCAACTATAATAACTAACGGGAAAAATTCCATTAAATCTTTGTGCATTTGAGAAGCCATTTAATGTAGTTTGTTTGGTTTGCTATAATGGATCAATAAATGATTCATTATAAATAAAGAAACAAATCAAATTGCATGCGCAGAATACCTAGCGTTAAACCAATCAAATATCGACTGAACAATATTCCAGTCTAATAGTTAACATGTAGTTTGTTTACACTCGCGTTAAAGATCATGATCTCACGGTTGGTCGGTATAATTGTTTACAGCAACATGTAGTGCATGGATAGTGTACTGTATTCTAACTCATATTTACATGCTATCTATCCATGAAGGAAGGACGTACATCTCTAATAAACGTACTCGCGAAAACGGATGTTTATTAATAGATGCATTAATATCGTGATGAAATTAGTCAATATCGGGATAAACTAAGATAATGTTCAAGTACTCAAGTCGAGTTGTGAGAATTCTCCATCTTGTTGACGGCGCTTCTGTAATAAATCGCAACGTTGGATACTGACATTATGCCGGAAAAAAAATCAGGTAACTTCTAGTTTCGTTTTTGTAAGATCTGTCCGTTTTTCTGTGTGTTTGATACAAAAATAACCATCTATAGAGATGACACGCACGATAGAACTATAACTAGCGTATGCTGCACTTGTACTTTGACCATTAAAAGCTTGGTCACGTTTATACAACTTTGTTCTATCAGAGACATATCTATGTTCGTTAAATATGCGACAAGGGCACGGTTAAATAATCAGCGGTTAATGGTGCTACGTGTTAGAACACTGTATAATTTTGGGTTGCATTGTTACATCTTTAAAGTATTTAAATATGTAGTGATGTTGATTATCTGTTGTTAACTTCCCTGTGAATACTTTAAATTTCAGTTACAAACTAATGAATAGAAACAAAATTTCCGGTTAACTTAACATTATGTTGGTGATGTCAATAACTGATTTAAAACGTATCTTTCAGGTCTTTTTAATAATATAGTTCTTTCTTGAATACATTGTTTTATGATGTCTGCAGCTTAAATGTGTACACACACACTTATATGTGTTATCAAGTTCGGCAGGATGTGAATGTTTTTCTCTTCTATATTTAACTACATCTTTGAACGTAGACTGGCTCTTCTCTCTGCTGTTATACTTTAACACAATTCACTGAACCATGAACTATGTTAATCTTTTTTTTTTCAATTATACAAAGAAATGTTTTTTGATCGTCCATTCGCGGTATACGAAATTATATGAACTTTGTGTGGTGATAACTATGCCGGTTGAAATGATATTAAAATTTTTATGTCCGGGGGCGTAGCATGGCCAGAAATACATTTTTTTTATTCTATTTCTTTGAGACACGGGGAGTACCAAAGTTTGAGTTTCTTTGGCGCTCGGTCCAGACTCGGAAATACACATTGAAAACTTTGTCTTCCATTCTCCTTAGCTTTATTATTTAAATCAAAGCGCTGAAGGTACTGCTGTTGTTCGGAACTACAAAGCAGTCAAAAGTTGAATTTCTTTGAAGGGTGAGTTTTTGAATCCGAACGATAGTTCGCACATGCATTTCGATGCAGACTTAAGTACTACTAACGCTTTTCTACACCCGCTATACAGTTGTTAAAGCTGTTCCCGTTCCATGTGCTTTCAGTACTTTGATTTATGATTCCCATCTGATCACAAAAAGTAGCAAATAGCATAATATCAGATAATCTACATTACCTGCCTCTTTGTATACTCAACTTTTGCAGAATGTAATATCTCACACATGAAGACACACACGAAGAAAAAGTTACACGTTATAAGCATTAAATCAGTCGATTACAATTTCCCGATGAACCACTTTTTTTAAATATCTGGTTGACACACAGTTATCATCGCATCGCCCATGAATTCAATGATGACTTCTAAACGTTTACAATAGAAGCTAGGAACCAGACAAATTAGCATATAAAGCACGAGGATTATGACGTCATCCTTCCTTGAATTAATGGAAGCTGTTCGGTATTCAGGTTTTCAATGAAAACTGAGCAATTTCTGAAATACGGTAATAACTTTATTATTCGTACCGAACAACAACAACTATTTACGTTAGTTTTATTTGTGAACTGAAGGACATGTATAGTTTTCTTAAATTAACTTTAAACTAATCTTGTAAAACTATGTTTGAAGTACATGTATGTACAAACTTGTATACGTGAATTTCAGTGGAAGGTGACGGTAAGTGATATTTTTTTACTTTATATCCCCCGAGGCCACAGTTATGGTGTTGTTTAATTTTTTTTTCCGTGATGGGGGAAACGAAACTGTTTAATCAGTAGTCATATAATTAATGATATTAACGATATTGATAGACGTTTAATTGCTTTTAAACACGCTATTTATTGATGTTTTTGTAAAGAAAAACGTTTTGAAACCGAATAAGTCGTTTAAAATATTTGTAAAGCATTTTGAAACCTCAAGTTCGGAGATTTAGCTGGGCCCGGATATCTTGTTGTGTTCTGTAAGATTTTAGGCTATTCTTTACGGCGTGAAATATACACCCGGTTCTCGGATGTTCTGAAGTTGGAGATATTGTATTCAAACTTATTTTGGAGGATAAAACGAACTTTACAAATGCATCGTTGGTATATATTTATGGCATACTATTGTTTTGGTTTTCGTCCATTCAAATGCGGAACTTTTAAATACGCTTTTTTAAGTTTGACGCTGGTTTGAATATATCACGAGTTTAAGGTATTTAGGTTACGCCACAATCTTAGATCTTTAATATGCAGTAAAACATGTGGATAGTTGTTTTTTACATTTTGAACTTCAAATGTAATATTAGCTTATAACTACGCGTTCTGTTTGCTAACATTTAGGTGTCTTAGTTATTTGCTTTGATGCGGATGTGTTTTTATATTATGATGGAGAATACCTGCTATATGCGAGTTTAATCATTATTATTTTGTTCTATCTTTATTTTAAAAAAGGTTATTCTTTTTCATACTTGCATCAAACAGTTTAAATCTTTTAGACATTTTAGTTATATAAGTATATTAGAAACATATTGTAATGGTGAAAACTAACAAAATGCTTCTTTAAGGACTACAGTTATGTCATTCAAAATCTTACTTTGGTTTATATTTTTCCAGCCTTTTTCCACATTTTCGTTTCTTATTCCAGCGATAATTTTAATAAAAAAGATGCATACCTAACAGTTTGGCCACGAACCAATTTATATGAACAGCCATAAGTTCATTACATTGTTACCATAAAACGCCTGCTTCCAATAATTGCTCTTTTGTTACGACCTAAGTGTCTCTCTACTATGACTATTTCTTGTTATTTTTTAAAAACAAAATGTGTTGACTGAATAGTTCGATATTTTGAAATAAGGGAATTAACTCCTGTGATGAGCGATTATAGTTACACCATTACACGGCTTGAAGCTCTATATATTTCAAGTTTACAAAAACAAAATTTACAGCGAAATGAGTGTTTTTAGAAGAAAAAGGACTCGTTTCGTCGGTAAAAATTATCTTGGGATAATATCAGCACTTGCATGTTTTTTTATATATATATTTTCCGAGTATAGCAAAAAGCTAATGGGACTTTAAAGTAATAATAATGCCACTTTAAATAAATTACGAAGTCATCGAATTATCGTCCAGTTTCCAAATACTGAATAAAGACTGACTGAACTAGTACGTAGGGTGGTAGTATTTTCAAGTAACCAATCAGTATTAGTTTAGAATTATGATAAACCAATCACTAATGACTTTTGCAATATTGCGAAATCTCTCTTTCTAAAACGTCATTTTGCTATGAATGTTGACAAACATGGCCGAAAAATAAATGTTTATTATAAATCAAATGTCTCTGAATGAAAATTTTAACATAACAATAAATGTATTAATTACATATTGGCAGCTGACTTGTGATACCTAAAGAAAATTAAAAAGATAATGCATATGCGCATTAAAATTAGATTTATATGCTACCAAGTCTGATTTTAATCGTGTAAATTACATAAAAAATGGTTTAAGATTCGTTATTGAAATTTCTAATTGCTCAATTTTACACCAGACGGCGTATGAATTATTTTGTTTTGCATTTAATTGCAATGTGTTTATCAGCGTCTGTTAATTTTAATTGGCAAAAAGTAACATAATTTATTCGTGCACCTTAAAGTCATATAATACACTGTATTATGTACATCGATACATTATGTATCGCCTCAGTAACACAGTAACAGCACAATGACAACATAATGACAACACAATAACAACATAATGTCGACACAATAACAGCACAATGACAACGTAATGACAACACAATAACAACATAATGTCGATACAATAACAGCACAATGACAACATAATGGCAACACAATAACAACATAATGTCGACACAATAACAGCACAATGACAACATAATAACAGAATCATGACAACACACAATGACAACATAGTAACAACATAATGACAACACAGTAACAACACACAATAACAACATAATGACAACATAGTAACAACACAATGACACCATAGTAACAACATAATGATAACACAGTAACAACATAATGACAACACAATAACAACATAATGACACCGCAATAACAACATAATGACAACACAGTAACAACATAATGACACCACCATAGCAACATAATGACAACACAATAACAACATAATGACAACACAGTAACAGCATAATGACAACATTATAACAACATAATAACAACACAACGACAACACAGTAACAACATATTGACACCACAATGGCAACATAAGGACAATACAATAACATCACAATGACAACACAATATCAGTACAATGACAACGCAATAACTGCTCAATAACAACACAATAAGTGCTCAATAACAACACAATAAGTGCTCAATCACAACATAATAAGTGCTCAATAACAACACAATAAGTGCTCAATCACAACACAATAAGTGCTCAATAACAACACAATAACTGCTCAATAACAACACAATAACTGCTCAATAACAACACAATAAGTGCTCAATAACAACACAATAAGTGCTCAATAACAACACAATAAGTGCTCAATAACAACACAATAAGTGCTCAATAACAACACAATAACTGCTCAATAACAACACAATAAGTGCTCAATAACAACACAATAACTGCTCAATAACAACACAATAAGTGCTCAATAACAACACAATAACTGCTCAATAACAACACAATAAGTGCTCAATAACAACACAATAACTGCTCAATAACAACACAATAAGTGCTCAATTACAACACAATAAGTGCTCAATAACAACACAATAAGTGCTCAATAACAACACAATAACTGTTCAATAACAACACAATAAGTGCTCAATCACAACACAATAAGTGCTCAATAACAACACAATAAGTGCTCAATAACAACACAATAACTGTTCAATAACAACACAATAAGTGCTCAATAACAACACAATAAGTGCTCAATAACAACACAATAACTGTTCAATAACAACACAATAAGTTCTCAATCACAACACAATAAGTGCTCAATAACAACACAATAAGTGCTCAATAACAACACAATAACTGTTCAATGACAACACAATAACAGCGAAATGACAACACAACACATGATTGTGTGTCCCACTTTTTATCCAGTCAGTGACAAGGATTTGTCAACCTTGTGGCTTTATTATTTTAATTGAATATAAATTAGTTTCGAAGTGCGACTTAGTGCACACGGCGCATGCAATGCGGAAAGCATATTTGGGTGTTCTTCGTAAAAAAAGAAAGCTACATTGCTACCACTCCTTTTATCTTTCTTATTTACGAAAAACACCCACACATGCATTCTAACCTATACATAATACTCATAGCGCGCATAAATCAAGTCATGTAGTTTGTTATTTTTATACAGTTTCGGATGTATAAATGCTTTTATGATGACTTGGTATTCTACCTAATACAAATGTTTGAACGACGTTTGAAGTGCAACAGTGACGCATGTAGAATGTTGTATATAAAGGCTAAAGCATGCTTCGTGTGTTTGCAATAAATTAAAGAAGAACTCGATGTTAAGACCTTGTCAACAAGTGCTTGTTTAAAACAGACGTACTTAGATTAAATCAGAAATGAAATATTATTCAATGTCATGTAAATAATCATGAAGCGTTGTTGAAATGTTTTCATTCGCCTTGAAGATACTCGTAACTTATTATTAATCAAGATTACAGGGTAGGTAAGGCTATAAACTAGTTTTAATATAAACGTATAAGAATACCATATACATCCAAACCAGTCAACAAAGGCCGCGCATGGAAAGATGGCATGGAACCTTTATTTACTGTGAGGTGGCCTTTATTCGGAGGTCATTTTGATCTGAATATATTTTTTTAAAGAATTGCCTTTATTCACAGGATCGCCTTTATTTGGATGTGGTCACTAGCACAGATTTGACTGTAAACGATTAATTCCCACTACGATATTCTTCTAGCTTTCATTGCACGTTTGTATTAAGGGGTAAACTTGTTGGTTTCTGGTCAACCGATCTACCCTAATTTTAACTCACGACCTTATACTTTTTTATTAGGCCTGAAGAACGGTACATCCATTATAATACTGTATTTTCATTTATTTTCGTTGGGCTCAATTTTCGTAGTTTTTACTAAAATGGCTATTTCGTGGGCATATAAATTCGTGGATTTTGGTTTATGAAAGAAAAATGCCTTATCTCTACATTTAAATTGGTGGGGATTTGATTTCAT
This sequence comes from Lutraria lutraria, assembly GCA_964023205.1. Classification (NCBI taxonomy): domain Eukaryota; kingdom Metazoa; phylum Mollusca; class Bivalvia; order Venerida; family Mactridae; genus Lutraria; species Lutraria lutraria. The sequence continues at coordinate 6,163,960 of OZ026848.1, forward strand.
GGATGAGCCTACCCACGAAATTAAATCCCCAACGAAAAGTAATGATTTCACAGTATAATGTGCCATAATCGCACGCATTACTTTCAAAACGCTTGTAGAGGGTGATAGGTGGACTAGTGGTAACGCGTTGGACTACCATACGAAAGGTCGTGTGTTCGGTTCTCGATATGTCGGGGACTTTTTTAAGTTATATGTTAAGAAAATCACAAGAAAAGGTCGGTACTCTAATCGGACACTATAAGGAATCACGAAAAACTATTCGAAATAAGAGTATGTCATTATCGAATATAAATGCCCGGTTCTTGTGTATCTGAACTCCCATCTCCATGGGTCAGCCCTGGAAAGACCACAGCTGTCGAATGGGTCGGTAATAAACAAATTAACTGTAAAAAAATAACTTTGTATGAGGTGTTGATGTTATCACTCTATACTCGCTGCTTAAACAAAGGTAATGTATTTTAGACGATTTTGTATTAACGCCACGTTGAATGATATAAACCATCTTGGCATGACAGGCGTCACCGAAACGCATGGCAAATGCTTTGTTAAGATGCCTCCAGGATTCGGCCAAGATTAAGAAGCCTGCACATTGTAAATCATTATACTGCTAACCACGGGTGACTGTAATTTCCCATCAATTGCAGGCAACAGCTTCCTATCATATTAGCGTAATCTATGCATCTATAAATGCATTTTAGATCGTTTACATCCATGGTACATTTATTGAGTCAAACCTGAGTTAGCGGCCACCTCCGAATAAAGGCTACTCTTTGAATAAAGATCCTTATTTGAAAAAAACATCATTGATTATTTTGAACATAATGACCTCCGAATAAAGACCACCTTTCAATAAAGGCCATCCTATGTCTTACCCAAAAATGGTCTTTGTTCGCAGGTTTTACTGTATATGTAATTACGACTGATTGATTTGGTGTAGAATGCAAAATTAAAGAAGCAATTACCATGGAATGAAATAAATAGTCAATGGGCATACTACATAATTGGTATTGGTAGTATTAATTACAAGGCAATATAAAAAATATTTGATAATGTATCCTGTATGTATAGGAATAACAATAATTGCTTGCCATATACATTTTCACGTTAGATCTAATATTACCCCACTGAATTTTTATGATATAGCTTGAACACATGTTTTATTATTCGTAGTATTTTTTCTGTCTACATCAATATGACTGTATCTATTAAGATGTTTCGGTCATGAATTACTCAGTTATTGGTAGACTGTTAGGTTGAAAACAACGTGCCATAAATTATCATAAGTTTAAGATTTTCATTTTATACTAAAATGAACAGATGAAATAAAAGGAATTGGAAACATGACTTTTAGGAGAGGTAAAATTTATATACATGTACGTACATATCTGAGTATGTGCACGATATTTCGTGCCACTTTTTTGCCTATAAATCTCATCTTTTGAATTTTCTTTTGCGATCCTTATATTTGTTTTATTTAAATATTATACCTTGTATAACTAGTCAGTTTATTGGTAACATATCGAAAAAAAAACGTAATTGAGTATTTTATAACGTTTGAGTAAATACACACTTGTTCTGATCGGATTTACCTTGGGTACTTAAAGCGTGTCTTGTATTTTTAATTGAGGTTAGCATTGCCGTATCATGTATACAATACACTATGATTTATGTTTTTAGAAACTATTTTTATATTAAAAGTTTAGAAATGATATATAACCTTGGTATGAACACCTTAGTACTTTACTTGTCGTAAACATTAAAAAAAAACTTATACATCGGTGTAAAGAAACTTTTGACAAAGTTCATAAATTATTACTTATATAATCTTGAATAGGTATGAACGTTAATATTTTGTCAATGTCACCAGGCGAAACATGTATTTAACTCCAATTTTAAAGGCATTCCGATGTAATTATACTTTTTTCATATACTTTGTATATAAATATGTTGTATTTTACCTGGATTTAAAATTTATCTCGATTTGCAGATACGCGACATAAAATTTAAGCAGCGGGTGGTGGTATAGGCATTTTTGTTGACATGATATGCTCGTATTTGAAAAACGAAATATTGAATAAACTACGATCATGTTTTTGTTAAATCGCTTATCAAGTGATTTTTTTCGCATACATTTGTAATTGCAAACAAACAATGACCGCCTTGTATTACATGTATATGTATCTGCGTGATACATTCTGTATTTTAATTTAATCAATATTTTGTCATGAATATTCATCATACCACGTATGGGAAATATATTAATATTTTATTTATATAAATTATTTTTAAATTGATACATTTAAGAATTCAAATGTTATCTTTTTACGTTTGTTCTCCATACCAAATACTTTTATTATTTACGATGTATTCCCGCGACGATGAATAAATTATGCTTTGTCGGTACATTGTAGTTTAGTTATAATATATCCGTACTTAATTCCTGTAGGAATTGAATACCAATACACGGTGTCCTCCATCGTTCAAACTGAAATGTCGCTGAATGGCATCGACTGCATGTGCTATGTGTAACCCCAGAGGAGATAATATATCAAAGTCCATTTTGTTTAGTTTAGATTTATATACAGTCTAGTAACCTGTGTTAGCGACCATCTCCGAATAAAGACCGACTTGTGAATAAAGACTGATGTTTCACAAAGACCACCTGTCAATAAAGGCCACATGATGTCTCAGCTAAGGATGGCCTTTGCTTCCTCATATACAGTAAAACCTTACTACTGTTGTATTAAAGCCTTCTCATTTTAACGAATACTTATTTTCAGACCGAAGACCGCGGCGTAGATCAGTGGTTAGTGCGCTGAACTTGCTACTCGGCCATCCGGGAACGAGTTCCGGTCGTGGCAGAATATACCTTTCTATGAAAATAGTTTTAAAAGTTGAACGGTGGTTGCGATGTTAAAATAGGGGATATGAGTTTTACTGTATTACAACTTCTTACACAGCGGGTATGGATTTTTTCGGTCTTAAAGGTCATGTGATATGCCTATACCTTCATTATTCGTTTCCGAAAAACAAACGCTATATGTATCAAACAATCAGCTTTATAATTGGTATAATGATTACATATTTCTATTTATTGATAATTGATTTACTATGACGATGTATATACAAACTTCCCACACAATTTGATATTCTTTAACTCTTTTTTCAGGGTCAATGCAGAATGCGACGATAAATTTCGCACTGGGGCTGTCAGTGGGTCTGGTGTTCGCTTTTTTGGCAGCTACCTATTTGTCTGGTGAGTTATAACTTTTTTTCTTAAATCTTGTACTAATTGTTATGAAGCACGTACTATCAATTATGTAACTTACACTAAGAACTTCGGTGGTTCGACCCAGGTTTACGTTTAACATGGAAAACTCGTCCACTGACCCTATATATCTGTTGGTACGAATTTAAACTCACATGAAAAAAAATCCGAGTGTCAATTTTCGACTCTTATGTGTATATTGGTGACAAGACTCACGGAAATGTCCGCCCCAACTCCTCACACCGGTTACGTCACGCTTTGCTAATATAAATACTGATCAAGGGAGGTAACCGCTGCGGGGAGTTTGAGGTCGGCCCTGTACTTCACGCTATGTAGCCAGCGTAACGTATTTAACTGAAACCAAATGTTTGTTTGGGGTAACCCTATACAGAGAAGTTTTAAGTCGGTAGGTAGGATTTTTTAAAATTTGTCTTTTACATTGAACCCCAAAATACCTGTCTAAAATGTTATTTATATATTGAACAAAAAATGCTTACCCACGTGACCAAAAAGAAAGGTTGGGTATGGCCGTTTTTTGTGAGTTGGTGGTGTAACACAAAACGAAATACTTTTCAAGGATGGTCTTATCAGAGCACAAAATGCTTACGGTCAGCTGTAGTGTTCACTCTGGCCGTCATCGTGGGGTGGCGTGCGTAATCTTATAAAATGTATACATGTACTAAATTACTTCTTGAGCTTTACTTTTACTGAACTTATTTTCCGTGTCAAAAATGGGTTGGTCCTTTGAATAATTTGCTTGAAAAGATGTCGATTCTTAAGATTCTTCTGATGAGCGACAAAAAGGGCAAACATGACCCTCTTGCTTGCATACAGTGTCTGTGGATATTCTTAATCTTAGATGACCGTTTTGTTCATACAGGGTTACAATTTTTAGAATGGAGAACTTCATTTACTGTGTAAAACATGACACCGTATAGTACTACAATGCTGTTATAAATATTTCGTGACTAGCCTTGAATTAACTATTTTGTGTATTCATACAACTCTTTAGTGGAACAAGTTAACTACCCTTTTATCAGAACATTGTTGCCGTCTTTTATACAAAACTAGGATAATTAGTCAATATTGATATTCAGTATATTCATGTAACACGTTTATTATCGTTTTAAACGAGCTATTTTGTCTGCATTTCCAGGCCCAAAGCGTATCATATGGAGTTACTTCCCTTGGAAAACATTTTTTATCATACGGACTTACTTCCACTGGATATCTTTTTATCATACAAAGTTACTTCCCTTGGTTATCTTTTTATCACACGGAGTTACTTCCCCTGGTTATCTTTTTATCACACGGAGTTACTTCCCCTGGATATCTTTTTATCATACAAAGTTACTTCCCCTGGTTATCTTTTTATCACACGGAGTTACTTCCCCTGGTTATCTTTTTATCACACGGAGTTACTTCCCCTGGTTATCTTTTTATCATACAAAGTTACTTCCCCTGGTTATCATTTTATCACACGGAGTTACTTCCCCTGGTTATCTTTTTATCACACGGAGTTACTTCCCCTGGATATCTTTTTATCATACGGAGTTACTTCCCCTGGATATCTTTTTATCACACGGAGTTACATCCCCTGGATATCTTTTTATCACACGGAGTTATTTCCCCTGGATATCTTTTTATCACACGGAGTTACATCCCCTGGATATATTTTTATCACACGGAGTTACATCCCCTGGATATCTTTTTATCATACGGAGTTACTTCCCCTGGATATATTTTTATCACACGGAGTTACATCCCCTGGATATCTTTTTATCACACGGAGTTATTTCCCCTGGATATATTTTTATCACACGGAGTTACTTCCCCTAGATATATTTTTATCATACGAAGTTACTTCCCCTGGTTATCTTATTATCACACGGAGTTATTTCCCCTGGATATATTTTTATCACACGGAGTTACTTCCCCTGGATATCTTTTTATCACACGGAGTTATTTCCCCTGGATATATTTTTATCACACGGAGTTATTTCCCCTGGATATATTTTTATCATACGGAGTTACATCCCCTGGATATCTTTTTATCACACGGAGTTATTTCCCCTGGATATATTTTTATCACACGGAGTTACTTCCCCTGGATATATTTTTATCATACGAAGTTACTTCCCCTGGTTATCTTTTTATCACACGGAGTTACTTCCCCTGGTTATCTTTTTATCACACGGAGTTACTTCCCCTGGTTATCTTTTTATCTCACGGAGTTACTTCCCCTGGTTATCTTTTTATCACACGGAGTTACTTACCCTGGATATCTTTTTATCATACGAAGTTACTTCCCCTGGTTATCTTTTTATCACACGGAGTTACTTACCCTGGATATCTTTTTATCACACGGAGTTATTTCCCCTGGATATATTTTTATCACACGGAGTTACTTCCCCTAGATATATTTTTATCACACGGAGTTACTTACCCTGGATATCTTTTTATCATACGAAGTTACTTCCCCTGGTTATCTTTTTATCACACGGAGTTATTTCCCCTGGATATATTTTTATCACACGGAGTTATTTCCCCTGGATATATTTTTATCACACGGAGTTATTTCCCCTGGATATATTTTTATCACACGGAGTTACTTACCCTGGATATCTTTTTATCATACGAAGTTACTTCCCCTGGTTATCTTTTTATCACACGGAGTTACATCCCCTGGATATCTTTTTATCACACGGAGTTATTTCCCCTGGATATATTTTTATCACACGGAGTTACTTCCCCTAGATATATTTTTATCATACGAAGTTACTTCCCCTGGTTATCTTTTTATCACACGGAGTTATTTCCCCTGGATATATTTTTATCACACGGAGTTACTTCCCCTGGATATCTTTTTATCACACGGAGTTATTTCCCCTGGATATCTTTTTATCACACGGAGTTATTTCCCCTGGATATATTTTTATCATACGGAGTTACATCCCCTGGATATCTTTTTATCACACGGAGTTATTTCCCCTGGATATATTTTTATCACACGGAGTTACTTCCCCTGGATATATTTTTATCATACGAAGTTACTTCCCCTGGTTATCTTTTTATCACACGGAGTTACTTCCCCTGGTTATCTTTTTATCACACGGAGTTACTTCCCCTGGTTATCTTTTTATCACACGGAGTTACTTACCCTGGATATCTTTTTATCATACGAAGTTACTTCCCCTGGTTATCTTTTTATCACACGGAGTTACTTACCCTGGATATCTTTTTATCATACGGAGTTACTTCCCCTGGTTATCTTTTTATCACACGGAGTTACTTACCCTGGATATCTTTTTATCATACGGAGTTACTTCCCCTGGTTATCTTTTTATCACACGGAGTTATTTACCCTGGATATATTTTTATCACACGGAGTTACTTCCCCTGGTTATCTTTTTATCACACGGAGTTACTTCCCCTGGATATATTTTTATCACACGGAGTTACTTCCCCTGGATATATTTTTATCACACGGAGTTATTTCCCCTGGTTATCTTTTTATCACACGGAGTTACTTCCCCTGGATATATTTTTATCACACGGAGTTATTTCCCCTGGATATATTTTTATCACACGGAGTTACTTCCCCTGGATATATTTTTATCACACGGAGTTATTTCCCCTGGATATATTTTTATCACACGGAGTTACTTCCCCTAGATATATTTTTATCACACGGAGTGACTTCCCCTGGATACCAATTTTTAAAGCAATTGTATCAGCACTGATTATGATAATTATCCCGGCTGACAGTTTTGATTAATGATTAGTTCTTGATTATTAGTAGTGTATGACAGTCTAGTCATATAGAACTACTGTCAAACCAGAGAACAAAGGCCACCCTTGGGACAGACATAATGTGGCCTTTATGAATGAATGGATCATTTTGTCCCAAACAATCAATGACATATTTTAAAAGAATAACATTTATTCGATATATGATCTTTATTCGGAGATAGCCGCTAACATAGGTTTGACTGTACAGTACAACCCATCCAGACCGACCCTCTCTTGTACAACAACCTCTCGTCAACAAAATCATGAATTTTCCCTACAACACGTTTAAACTATTAATTTAACTTCTTTAGAGCAACAACAACATATTTTTTTCGACACCCAATGGGTGTTGCACTGTGCTTTACAAAAACACCGAGTCTTTTTAAACATTATATTTCAGGTCCCAGTGGTTTATCTATACATCGAAATCCAAAAGTGGCAGTGAGTGAAATCCAACACACATCTGTGTTAACGCATGAAGATCTTGATAAAATACAGCAATTAATTCGTCCAATACAGTTCCAAGACGCGCATGCGCATCATGGTAAGTGTCAAGTTTGTTCGATTTTCAAATCACTTATTAATGGCACCTGTGACAAGTACCTCAAGATAGTTGTGTAATTATTATGCAAGTGACATGAGAAAAGAAAATCACATTTACTGTCAAATATCAATGTTTGACAAAAATGCTGACTTTTTTTATTTGTCGAGAAGTTGCCGGCTCTTTGTGGAAGGTTTAACTATATACAGGTCATGAATACTGGTTAAGTAAACCGGCCGTGTCACACCCTACAGGGAACTTTTCGAATAAAGCTTCTCGGCGTTGCTCTATTCGGTGAATGACACACCTTAAATTGGGGAGCTGTATACAAAAATAGCATACTCAAATTCGAATTCAGCTCGCACACAGTTTTGTCAATATGATGATATACTTGTCCACGAAAACCAGTTATTTACTGAGAGTCCAAATGGTATAGCAGGTGTTTTCTAATTTCCTTAAGATAATATTAGGAAGGACAACAGACAGACAAACAGACAGGTGTTCTCACAAGGCTGGTTTTGTGAGGTTATCTCTTTGATAATTTTGTTAATTTAAACCACAATATTAATAATACTTCTTTTTTTCAGTTTTCTTTTAACCCCATAATGATTGAATAAACCGAACAACCACTAAATTATCATCATATTCATGACAGATAAACGGACGGCGGACACTCTCATTACAACAAAGCTATTGCATTGATTTAATAACAAATTTATCATCATTAGAAAAATAATTATTTTTATATTGTATCAAGTAATAGGGGTATCCATCCGAGGAAAAGCAACAACTTCTCAAAATACAGCTTCTTATTGACTACGGGAGATATTTTCGACGAATAGAGCTCCCCAGGGATCTGTATACGAAAACGTCCCCGAGTACATGTATCTCTATTCGAAAGGATCCCTATAGGGTTTGACACGGCGGCCGTATATAATTGAATCATCGTTGAAAAAGGGCGTTAAGCACAATGAAATAAATGATATGTTAAACACTGTAACACAATACAGTAATACTGATATACTGTTAGATATAACATGCTTATCTGTTTCCCTTCCAGACGACAGTAATGTTGCTGACGAGCTCAAGAAAACGATTCGTGTGTTATGTTGGGTAATGACTAGTCCACAAAATCTTCAGAAAAAAGCCATTCATGTTCGGACCACCTGGGCCCATCGTTGTAACAAACTGATATTTATAAGTTCCGAAAATAATGCATCCTTTCCTACAGTGGGACTTGATGTGCCCGAGGGTAGAGAACATTTAACTGCTAAAACAATGAAAGCGTTTAAATATGTGTATGACAATCATTTCGATGAAGCAGACTGGTTCATGAAAGCGGATGATGACACTTATGTTATTTTAGAGAATCTTAGATATTTCTTATCAAGCCATAGCAAGGATGAGCCTATTTATTTTGGACATCATTTTAAAACTATAGTAAAGCAAGGATATTTTAGTGGTGGTGCGGGGTATGTGTTAAGCAAAGAAGCAATGAAACGGTTTGGAGCACGCGGAAATGACTCCAAAATATGTCGTCAAGATGGCGGCGCCGAGGACGCAGAATTTGGAAAATGTATGGAGAATTTAGGAGTAAAAGTTGGCAATTCGACGGATAGATATGGAAGAAGTAGATTTCATTGTTTTGACGCAGAGACACATTTAATGGGTGGATATCCGGACTGGTATTATAAATACGATGCTAACGGTGCCAACAAGGTAACAATCTTGTCATTTTGTGGTACATAAGAGTTTTGCCTCAAACTGTCGAAAACAAATTTATTTACTGGCTGAAATCAATTTAATCAAAACAATGAGATTTGTATCGTAAGAAATATCCTCATTTAATGATCATTTTATTACATATCTTTGATAATTTTATTATCACAGTCAGTTTATTATCACTATTTCTAACTTACAATATTTCATCTCTTTCCAGGGTAGAGAAAGCATGAGTGATTACGCAATCTCATTTCATTATGTACCACCAGCAAAAATGTACAGTTTGGAGTTTTTCACATACCATTTAAGACCTTATGGTATCAGTTCTGGAAATCAAGATTTAAATCAACCAGCTGTATGATTCTACATGTATATTGTGCCTTCATGTAATTCGCTATGTGTCTTATACCATTTAACATCCTCAAATAAAATACTAGTAGCTGAACACATTCTCATATCATAATGATATTTTCCTGTCACTTGAAGCATCTTGGTCCATATGCATTAACATTTAAGCACAGAATGAGTGATTTTCACACTATATTTAGACCAGCCGGAAGTAGGTTACTGCATATATATTTTGCCATGCTGAATAATCATGGTATGAATATCAGGCCCGAAGGAAGCAATGTCAGATTTTTATTTTAGGGAGAGGCTAATTTTATATTTTGTCTGACAACGGGAGGGGGAGTTGGGAGGTGGAATAAGTTATAGCCCGTTCTAAAACCCATAACATGTACGTCCAAAATTATTGGGGCCCTATCCCCCTCGGACCTGAGGTTGATGCACCTAGTATTAGAAGTAAAACCAAGATGCTTGCTCTTTACACATGCTACTGATTGTATTTAGAAATTAGTTCAGAATGAATAAATGTTTAATGGCAAATTGGATGAATTAGAAACGTCCGCTTAAAATAAACGAACAATATAATTGTTATAATAAGATTCTAGCATGCAGTGTTAATTAATCTTTGCAAATTGACAAAATAAATTTTGATTACTACCAGAAGTCAACGTGCCTTGCTAACTTAAGGGTCGACATATTTACGAATACATGTAATAATATATACTTATATGTGTATTGTAACGTATTATATATCTATTGTCATCGTTGGAGGTAAGGCGTATTTAAAACATATCTTTAAAAAAGATAATCGGCGCAAATACAGTACACAATTAATGCCATATTACTGTGATTCTAATTAATAGTAATGAAATTAGAAATGTATCAATATCTGATAGATGTTGCCTCATATCTGTCATATTTGCTTTTGTTTACCATACAGTTACTCGAGTCACATGTTTATTTAAACTTAGTGTGTTTATTTGTTTAAGTTGTGTTTAGCACCAGAGCCAAGTTTGACATTTAGATATTTTAAAACATGTTTACTATTACGATAACAGTTCAGGCCATAAGTTTATTTTGCATGGTTAAAAGGTTTTCGGTGTTTAATTTCATACTGTTGTAAGTTTTGAATATTGCATTATTTTCAGACAATTACTAACAAATAACAAGTACAAATTTGGCCTAAGATTTCATAACGACAACACTTTTAACCAATGACAACTTCCTTCTACAGCTGAAAATGATTTTGTATCTAACAATTTCATTGGTTCAAATGTAGGTCAAAACCACTTTTATTGCAGCTTCGCCGAAAAACAGCTTATGAACATACAAAATAAAACATGTAAATATATACAATGGTGATAGGGAATACACTCCCAATTATGTATGAAAATACATTAAAATTTTATTGTTCACCTAAGCAGATATAACACTTAAGCAATGTTGTTCCAAGAGGTACAGCTATCATCTGTATTAAAAGTTTACTGAAATCCGGTCTATTAAAGGGGATATATCTTCTGAGTGTATACGAATTGTGATAAAAGGTTGGACATGAAGGTATTGTAAAGTACCGGAACAAAATAAAACGCAATATAGTTTCAGTGGTAAGCTTGTCATAACTAGTACAATATATGACTCAGAAGTTATCATTGAGAATGACTGGAAAAAAAATAAAATAAAACTGAACAAACAGAACAATTGAGGGACGTAAAGCTACGTATGGATATCATATGACTGCGGTCAAACCTGTGGTTGCGGTCATACATATGTGAATTTAGAACGGTCATTGATTATTTACTAATTAGGCACATTATGACCTCTGAATAAAGGTCACCAGTCAATAAAGGTAATAGTTTGTCTTTCTCAAGGTTGGCCGAGTTCACTGGTTTGACTGTATTAAAATGTAAATGATCTTTTAATTGGATGAGCAGTGATGATGCAGAGCTTTTCAATATCACTTTTGATCATAGTGCCTCATACCAAGCACTATTCTCCCATCTATCTACGGAGACGTTTTTACTATCTGGTCTGATTCACTGTTGAATCATTTGAATGATCTTGTCAAGTATGACAGAATAATCGCCATTTGGCTATAGCTGTAAAACCTGCTTTCCGGCGACGAAAGCTTTAACTTCACCTGTCAACTCTTCGAGCTCCAGATCACCAACTTCAACAAGAATGATTACATCACGTTTGGTATAAATACCTTCATACACTGCCATGTTAAATTCAAAAACGTTCCAGGATTCCTCACAATAGGTCGCGCTCAATATAACAACAACTTTTTTGCTGCGGCGAACAGCTTCAGAAATCGTTTGTAAACAAAGGTAAGTTATCAGCAAGAACTCCTCTGAAGGACAAATGTAAATGTCGTTGTTGTCCTTGAATGTACGGGAATACGACTTCCGTGACGAAGTCGTACATAGTCGTCCTTGAATAATCATCATCACAGTTTGTTAAGACTGTAGATTCTTCAAATGAAAAATAACAGTCTATGTCTAAGTCTATTTGTTTCCCAAGCAAAGGGTGGTATGGATTCACTTTATGACGACCCATATAGTACAAATAACGGAGCTTCCATCTTTGCAAATAGATGCTAGCAACGGCAGCAGAAACTATTAATAGAACAAAGAATCCTAATATACATGACGTCAAAACCATCCACGTGACACATTCTATTTTGAAACGGGTCAAGTTTGATTTGATACTAGAAACTGTTATTTGAGTATTGTTGATGTAAGTGCACTTTAAGGAAGAGTTGTCAACAAACTGCAAGTGTTCCTTTGTCTCAGCAAGCCAATGTACAAATGATGTGTATTGACAATTACACTTTAAAGGATTCCCCTGTAGATCTATTTGCATCAAATGTGAAACACTCAGGGATGATAACTGTGTTGCGGTTTCAGACCGAATGTAAATGATGTTGTTATCTGACAAATCCAAGAGTTTCAAATTAACCAGAGTTTCAAGTGAAAACGTAACTGTTTGAAATCCGTTATTGGCCAATTTCAACTCATATAAATACCTGTTGTTTTAAAAATGGAATTCGGAAGATGTTTTAAACTGTTGTCAGACAAGTCCAAATATCTCAGATTTTGGAGATGGAAAAGAATCTTAGATTTCGACTGATTTAGTGATTTCCCTAGGCGATTGATGGAAAGATTCAAGTCTATTAATGCAGGAAAATCGACAAAAGTATCAGTGTCTAAGTACATTATTTCATTGCGTGATAAATTTAAATATTTGAGACAATGCAAACCTAATATCATTCCTTTAAACTGTTTGAATTTACCGTTTGACACATCGAGAACTTCTAAAGAATTATTCTCGCTGACGTTAAAAGGAGACACTGTTTTACCAACAGACAAATAGCTGATATTTAGGAAGCGGAGATTTGGTGACAGAAGTACAGGATTTGGCCATGGTAATCCATGGAACATATCCTTACCGTTCCTGCCTCTTGTTGAATTATTGGACCCTAAAATGTTTGATTCTTTTTTTAAGATTTTAGACAGATGGACGGATAAGTATGAACCGTAATAATTAAATGCAGGTACATTATTGTCTATCATAGAGTTTTCCGTGGATACTTGTTTGTCTAGAGCGCCTGTTTATTCATAAAAATTGTTGTGATTACTTCCATCTAAATATTCCAAAGAAGGCATTGTTGGAAGAAAGATAAAAAATAACCCATCACTTAAAATGTTATTACTTAGCAACAATATTTTCAAAGTCTTTGGCAATATTAATACGAACTCTACTGAAATATTTCTAATTTTACAACCCGACAGATCCAGTGATATTAGAGATGTATTTTGTAGAGAATTAAAAGAGCGTCCGTCAACATCCTGTCCACGGTTACATGTGGTACTCATCCGTAATATCTCTATCATCGTCAGATTCAGGCCCATAGTGGTATTCCTCAATCCGTTTTCGCATAACCGTTTATTCCACGACAAATCTAATGTTTTCAAATGCTTCAACATAGAAAATGAATACGGCATTACACTATCTACATGTGTTTCAACCAGTATTAATGTTTCTAGTTTAGTTTTTTCCAAGTTTGCGAAAGTACTTGTTGTTACCTCACCTAGCATACTTTCTTTATGATTACTAGTAAACCGCAAGTACTTTAATTCTTGGAGAAACGAGAAGCCTGGACCAAGATCAGTATGGCTTAAGCCGTCGATAGTCAATCGTCTTAATGATTTTAATTCTTTGAGTTGAAAATCATGATAGGTGCAGTTTTTGCTTTCTTTGTTGCAGTTTACTTGTAGTCTAAGATCTTGTAAGTTAACTAGCGGTTTAAATACTCCATCAGCTAAACTTGTCGGATATCCTAAGTGGTTGTATGCCAAGGAGAGAAATTTCAACTTCTTCAAACCCAGAAATGTAGTATTCTCTAGTTTCTTCAGCTCATTGTGAGATAAATCCAGGTATATCAATTTCGTTAGGTTCAAGAAGCTCAGAGTTTGGTTATTGATCCTTCCCAAAGAATTATTATTCAAAATCAGTTTCGTTGACCTTGGTGAAATGTTGATTGGTAGCACGCTGATGTTTGAAGCGCTGCAGTCTGTTATAACACGGTTATTTGCCTTCACGTGACATCGACATATTTGTGGACATTCTACGGTGTTTGTCAATTCCTCATATACCGATTTAGATGAAGCACTATGCATCAAAATAATTGTCTGAAGCAAAAAACAGGACAGTATAATCCGACACTTCATTCTTGCTGTTAATTTTGAAGATTGTCTATATACGCGTTTAAATCATGGAAACTGAACTTGCACTGCAACATGGAACGGGAACTAGTTCAACAGGTCTGACAGCAACAAAACCTTATGTTCGTGCTAGCTGACTGTGCACCTGTCCTAAAATGATCATTTTTGAAGGAACATATTATTTATAAACTGGTAAAGACAGCTAATACAATCGTTTACATGACGTCTTTATTTGCTAACACCAGACTTCTTTGTCAAAATAGTTTCACATTTGTCATATTCAGAAGTTTAAAAAAAAACTTTGATTCACGTCTACTACAGTTAATTTATTAATTTCTTATTTATTTTCATCGGATGCCATTTTCAACATTATTTCAGCTATATCATGGTGGGCAGTATCCTAACCAGCTTCCCCGGACTTCATTTAGACCTTAGCCAGTACTAACCACATTCTATCTGCAACCTATTGCCAAGCTACCCCACATAATTCAGAAGTGGAGGACAATTTCCTTAACATAGGATGTAATATCTTCAGTCAAATTTGTCACAGACAGTGTGAGCCTCGACAAGGGTTCGAACTCACAACCTCTTGATCAGTACAGCGGGCTCACTACAGTTTATAATTCATGTACAGTCAAACCTGTTTTAGCAACCACCTCCGAATAAAGGCCATCCTGTGAATAGATGTCATTCTTTTGAAAACTGTCATTGGCCTCCGAATTTTAGCCACCTGTCAATAAAAGCTACAATACGTCTTTCCCTAGGGTGGATTTAGTTTACAGGTTTGTCTGTTTTTTTTACGGATTTGGTGATTTTACGAAATGCGGTTTGAATTAGATCGAGTTGATGTGCTACAATCTTTGTAGTAATTGTAAATGTAGTTTATGACGGGACAACTCGACAAGTTACCACTTCAATAGAGCACTATAACAAACACATGATTATGTTGGCCTGATGTCGGATGTATTCATTTTCCGGACAACTCATCCTGCTTTAACTTCCTCTATCATGGGTTATACCGTACAGTTTTACTTTAACAAAACCAGAAATGTAATTAATGTAGGTTTATATACACCAAGAAAATTAATCAAACATGGCAAAAAGATTTCCTCGTTTTTGTCAAATATGAGGCAATATGATATTATAATTCATGACATATATTTGCGTTGAAATTGTTCAGTAAATTTGGGTATTAAAAAAAAGCTTAGGTTTTTCATCCTAAGAAGGGAGACAACTATATATAATGTTTTGTTATCACTGGTTCCCACCGACTGTCAGTACAGAAAAAACACTCAAAATCAGATGAAGTAAGTCGATTGGTGGAACACCCGAAATTCATAATATCAGAATCTCAGGTCACGTGACACTTACGTAGTGTAAGCTTGATTACTTGACACTTTTTAAAGAACAGTAGGTACTCTTATTGCGTTCGGTTTGAAATATTGGTTCCTCGGCTTTTCGTGTCACATTTATTAGAGGCAGGGAAACAAAAAAAAGCTGTTAACCAATCATCGTGCTCTTTACATAAATGACCACTAGTTCCTCAGCTTTCATATCGCATTAATCAGCGGCAGGGAAACAAAATAACAGAAAACAACACTTAGGTTTGGAGCCGTAGCTCCAAGCCAATACCACAATTATAGTCAAACCTAATTTAAAGGACACCTCCGAATGAATGACATCTTGTGAAAAATGTGTTTTTTTAAATTTCATCAAAATGACCTCTGAATAAGGCACCCTGTCAATAAAGCCCATAAGATGTCCTGCACAAGGAAGGGTGGCTTGGTTTTCAGGTTTGATTGTATAAAAAAAATAAACATTATGAATCGAAGAAATATTAACTAAACAGACATAAATCAACGAAATCAGAAATTTCCCCGGGGTTGGGATAAAAATTGCCCGGGGGTCGGGAGAAAATGTCCAGGAGTCTGGACAAAATTTGTCCGAAGGAACGGGACAAAAAATTATCGGGGGGTCAGGGTAGCCTGGGGTTCGGTAGAAATGCCCGAGGGTCTGGATAATATTTGTCCGAAGGACCGGGACAAAAATTGCCCGGGGGTCAGGAAAATGGGGTGGGAACAAAAACTGCTAGGTTTGTTTCCATCCCCCGACATGGAGGGACGAAAGAACAAAATACGCAATGCGTCTGTCTTTTGTCTGATGAATATTGGCCTGGTTCTATTTTTAGAATTGGAAATTCCGAAATATCCATTAAATATCAAGTTTCACCGTTGAATATGACATTTATGTTTTATGGTTCTATGGTATCAGTTCTGGAAATCAAGATTTGCATCAACCAGCTGTATGATTCTACATGTATATTGCGCCTTAATGTAATTCGCTATGTGTCTTATTCCATTTAACATCCTCAAACAAAATACTAGTAGTTGAACACATTGTCACAATGATATTTTCCTGTCATCTTGGTCCCTATGCATTAGCAGTGAACGTATCTAATAGACAAAATAATAATGAATGATTACACACTATATTTTAGACAAGCCGGAAGTAGGTTACTACATGTATATTGTGCCTTGCTGAATGATCATGGTATGAATTTCGGGCCCGAAGGAAGTAATGTCAGATTTTTATTTTGGGGAGAGGCTAATTTTAGATTTTGTCTGACAACGGGGGAGGGAGAGGAATAAGTTACAGTCCGTTCAAAAATCCAATACGTCTAAAATTATTGGGGGCCCTAGTCCCTCACCCCCAATACCTCCTAGTTCCGACGGCCCTGAGTTTGATACACCCAGTATTAGAAGTAAATCCAAGATGCTTACTTTTTACACATGCTACTGGTTGGCTTCAGAAATGAGTTCAGAATAAACAATTATGTTTATACGGTAAATTGGAATAATGATAAACTTCCGTTTAGAATAAACGAACAATATTATAGTTGACAAATAGAATTCTAGCATGCAGTATTAATTAATCTTTGTTTCTCCCAAAAATATATACATGTGTATGTAAATATATAAAACTGTGATGGGGAACATGCTCCCAACTATGTATAAAAAAGTTCAATTTTATTGTTCACACAAACACACATAAAAAAAGTTGTACCAAGAGGTACAAATTAATATCATCCGTATTTAAAGTTTACTGAAATCCAGTCTATTAAAGGGGCGATAACTACTGAGTGAATACGAATTGTGATAAAAGGTTAGGCATGAAAGTATAGTGATTTATCGGAACAAAAAGCGTGTTTTAACTCGTGACAATGGTCTTTTATTCAGAGGAGCAGTTTTGTATACAGAGCTCATCAATATCACTTGTGGTCATAGTGCACTATGTTCCATCTATTGTTACTGAGACTTTTGACAATCTGGTCTGATTCACTGTTGAATCATTTGAATGATCTTGTCAAGTATGACAGAATAATCGCCATTTGGCTTTAGCTGTAAAACCTGCTTTCCGGCGACGAAAGCTTTAACTTCTCCTGTCAACTCTTCGAGCGCCAGATCACCAACTACAACAAGAATTATTACATCACGTTTGGTATAAATACCTTCATACGCTGCCATGTTAAATTCAAAAACGTTCCAGAATTCCTCGCAATAGGTCGCGCTCAACATAACAACAACTTTTTTGCTGTAACGAACAGCGTTAGAAATGCTTGCATACAAAGGTAAGTTATCAGCAAGAACTCCTCTGAAGGACAAATGTAAATGTCGTTGTTGTCCTTGAATGTACGGGAATACGACTTCCGTGACGAAGTCGTACATAGTCGTCCTTGAATAATCATCATCACAGTTTGTTAAGACTGTAGATTCTTCAAATGAAAAATAACAGTCTATGTCTAAGTCTATTTGTTTCCCAAGCAAAGGGTGGTATGGATTCACTTTATGACGACCCATATAGTACAAATAACGGAGCTTCCATCTTTGCAAATAGATGCTAGCAACGGCAGCAGAAACTGTTAATAGAACAAAGAATCCTAATATACATGACGTCAAAACCATCCACGTGACACATTCTATTTTGAAACGGGTCAAGTTTGATTTGATACTAGAAACTGTTATTTGAGTATTGTTGATGTAAGTGCACTTTAAGGAAGAGTTGTCAACAAACTGCAAGTGTTCCTTTGTCTCAGCAAGCCAATGTACAAATGATGTGTATTGACAATTACACTTTAAAGGATTCCCCTGTAGATCTATTTGCATCAAATGTGAAACACTCAGGGATGATAACTGTGTTGCGGTTTCAGACCGAATGTAAATGATGTTGTTATCTGACAAATCCAAGAGTTTCAAATTAACCAGAGTTTCAAGTGAAAACGTAACTGTTTGAAATCCGTTATTGGCCAATTTCAACACATATAAATACCTGTTGTTGTTGAAAATGGAATTTGGAAGATGTTTTAAGCTGTTATCAGACATGTCCAAATATCTCAGATTTTGGAGATGGAAAAAAATCTCAGATTTCGACTGATTTAGTGATTTCCCTAGGCGATTGATGGAAAGATTCAAGTCTATTAATGCAGGAAAATCGACAAAAGTATCAGGGTCTAAGTACATTATTTCATTGCGTGATAAATTTAAATATTTGAGACAATGCAAACCTAATATCATTCCTTTAAACTGTTTGAATTTACCGTTTGACACATCGAGAACTTCTAAAGAATTATTCTCGCTGACGTTAAAAGGAGACACTGTTTTACCAACAGACAAATAGCTGATATTTAGGAAGCGGAGATTTGGTGGCAGAAGTACAGGATTTGGCCATGGTAATGCATGGAACATATCCTTACCGTTCCTGCCTATTGTTGAATTATTGGACCCTAAAATGTTTGATTCTTTTTTTAAGATTTTAGACAGATGGACGGATAAGTATGAACCGTAATAATCAAATGCAGGTACATTATTGTCTATCATAGAGTTTTCCGTGGATACTTGTTTGTCTAGAGCGCCTGTTTGTTCATAAAAATTGTTTTGATCACTTGCATCTAAATATTCCAAAGAAGGCATTGTTGGAAGAAAGATAAAAAATAACCCATCACTTAAAATGTTATAATTTAGCAACAGTATTTTCAAAGTCTTTGGCAATATTAATACGAACTCTACTGAAATATTTCTAATTTTACTACCCGACAGATCCAGTGATATTAGAGATGTATTTTGTAGAGAATTAAAAGAGCGTCCGTCAACATCCTGTCCACGGTTACATGTGGTACTCATCCGTAATATCTCTATCATCGTCAGATTCAGGCCCATAGTGGTATTCCTCAATCCGTTTTCGCATAACCGTTTATTCCACGACAAATCTAATGTTTTCAAATGCTTTAACATAGAAAATGAATACGGCATTACACTATCTACATGTGTTTCAACCAGTATTAATGTTTCTAGTTTAGTTTTTTCCAAGTTTGCGAAAGTACTTGTTGTAACCTCACCTAGCATACTTTCTTTATGATAAAACAGCAAGTACCTTAATTCTCGGAGAAACGAGAAGCCTGGACCAAGATCAGTATGGCTTAAGCCGTCGATAGTCAATCGTCTTAATGATTTTAATTCTTTAAGTTGAAAATCATGATAGGTGCAGTTTTTGCTTTCTTTGTTGCAGTTTACTTGTAGTCTAAGATCTTGTAAGTTAACAAGCGGTTTAAATACTCCATCAGCTAAACTTGTCGGATATCCTAAGTGGTTGTATGCCAAGGAGAGAAATTTCAACTTCTTCAAACCCAGAAATGTAGTATTCTTTAGTTTCTTCAGCTCATTGTGAGATAAATCCAGGTATATCAATTTCGTTAGGTTCAAGAAGCTCAGAGTTTGGTTATTGATCCTTCCCAAAAAATTATTATTCAAAATCAGTTTCGTAGTCCATGGTGAAATGTTGATTGGTAGCACGCTGATGTTTGAAGCGCTGCAGTCTGTAATAACACGGATATTTGCCTTCACGTGACATCGACATAGTTGTGGACATTCTACGGTGTTTGTCAATTCCTCATATACCGATTTAGATGAAGCACTATGCATCAAAATAATTGTCTGAAGCAAAACACAGGACAGCATAATCCGATACTTCATTCTCGCTGTTAATTTTAAAGAAACAAAACCGTATGTTTGTGCTAGCTTGCAGTGCACTCGTCCATATAATAATCATATAAGGAACATATAAACTGGTAAACTTCATTCTAAGTACAAAGACAGCTAATACAATCGTTTATAATGTGTGTACTAGAAATCGTCAGACACTTCCTTATGTCATCAAATAAAAACTTCTTTGTTGAAGTAGTTTTACAAATAGTTATACAAATATACAAAAAAAAATCTTCGTTTTACGTATACAACAATCTATAGATTGTGTAAAGTAAAACCTGTTTAAGCGGCCAACTGCGAATAAAGGCTACCATGTAAATAAAGGATATTCTTTTAAAAACTTTCATTACCCTCCGAGTTAAGGCCACCTGTCAATAAAGAATACATTACGTCTTTCCCAAAAGTGGTCTTTGTTCACAGGTTTGACTGTTTTTACGATTTTGATGAATTTACGAATTAGATCGAGTTAATGTGCCATAATCCTTGTAGTAATCGTATATGTAGTATACGACGGACAACTTAACAAATACACGTGAATCAATACAAAAGTTACCACATTGATAGGGCAGTAACAAACACATGATTAATTTGACCTGATGTCGGATGTATTTATTTTCCGGACAACTTATCTACAATCGTGTTCTTGGAAAGCGATCAACACCAACTTTACTTCTCATATTATGGGATAAACCGTGCAATATTACACTATCAAATCAGTAATTAATGTCCGCAAAAAGATCGAGGCTTAAAATACAGCTACAATCAAACCTAATTTAAAGGCCACCATCTTGTGAAAAAGGTCATTCTTTTAAAAATCGTCATTGATTAGGTTTCGTCAAAATGACCTCTAAATAAAGGCATCCTGTCAATAAAGGCCATACGATGTCTTGCACATGGAAGGGTGGTGATTGAATATGAAAATGGTATAAAACACCATAAATCAATCTGACATAAAAACAGCAAAATAAAATAATGTTTTGACCAGACAGATAATATTTTGAGAGCTAGAAAGCATATCCATTGAAATAGCACTGACCTTACTCTTGCTAAATAAAATATCCTTCATTTAAAACAATTTCTGATTCTCGGTGATCTTCAATACTGTTCAATCTCTGTAAAGCAACCCCCTAACCTGAAATTCTGGATCCACCTATGCACAGACTACAATGGGTTTGAACCCAATACATCCTGGTAGCAGCACCAGACAGTTGCAAATCTAAACTTACCATCAACACATGTGAGATGTAAATTTGACAATATTGGAATAAACAGTGTCACTTACTACAATGTATCATTAAAATGCCTTCGAACTATAAAAATAAAGCAAGAAGTCACACAATCCTTTGAAATTAGAAAAAAGCTAACAGTAAACAAATAAAATGCAATCTCTACAATGAGAAGTAAAAATAATTTTAAAACTTGCTTTAAACAGATCATTTCTTCAGCGATTGCAATTTTTTATTTCTATGTTTTTTGGACCACAGTATTCACACATGAGATATTTTACAGCAGCACAAAAATCTAACATAATATGGGAGAAGCTAAATTTTACTGTTGTTGAGAGGTTGTTGCTATAGAGAGGCCAAATTGATAGTTAAAAATCGTACAGTGGGAAAACTCAAGGGAGGTTGTTGCACAGGAGAGGGCCGCTCGGGAGAGGCTACACTGTAGTTAAATAGACAAATAGTTATCAGTTTGCGATCAGACTTGCCCAGAAAAACAACAAAGATGTGTTTCTCTAGAAAACTGTGCCCAAATGTCTGTCGCCTCATGTTTGCCTCATTCCTGATATAAATTCTGCCAGTCTATTTAAAGGGCATGCCCAGGAACTGCTGTGTCTTGCTTTTCGTACACCAAAAATGCGTTTGTCACTTGTAAAACCAAATATTACCGAAAAGTCAAAGAAGAATGTGCGAAAAATGACCCTATAACGCACGCCTCGGTATTTGTATGTCGGTTTGAATAAAAGGCTGTCAGACTTTTATTGACGACAACGATATTTCCGATTCGTCTGACGTTTAACTGAGCATGTGCGCTGCCTTTCAATTGAACATAACATGCGCAATACTTACCATTTCAGTTTGTTGACATTTTTTCCGCTATGTTTTCGGTTTTGACAGATCCCAAAAGTGTCGAGTTGTGAAAATGACGAATAATTTCTGAGGCCGAAATCGGCAGGTTTGGTAAATCTTGAAATGTGTATTTTGAGTAAACTAGCGGGATATTTCGTAAATAGTTTACAGGGCTTTCATTAACTGATTTATGCATTAAAATGATATTGCTATTCGAGACACTAACTATGCCCCCATCACACCAGAGCATGTCCGCACCACGCTCTCAAAGTTCCCATCACGTCCTGAAAATTTTGATTGACGTGGTGGGGACGTGGTCAAACTCGAAAAAAATGACGCACCCAGGTTCTCACTACGTCCTTACAACGTCTTTGCCAGGTTTTCACTGCGTCTATCACGTTCCCAGTAAGTTCATTACACGTGCAGCTTCCCGTTGTCACCAGGTCTATTGCGTTTATACTACGTCCCAATTACGTGCTTACTACGTCCGTGCAGATTGAACTGCGCTCTCCCTAGGTCCCAATAACATCCTCATTGCGTTCACTAGCTCCGTATGTATACTGTACCATGTGTCCATTTATTTTAACTGGTAATGATGGCCGAACAGAAGTCTTCTTTTTGCTGATAGGCAGGCACTAACTCAAAATTATCTAAGTTGCTTCGTGTTCCTTTTTCTTCTATTTCGTATTTAGAAAATGGCAATTTGAGCATCCAAAATGGCTTGTTGTCCTGGTACAATAACAAATTGCATTCATTTGTCAACATTTATTTGACTGGGGATGAAAGAATGGGGTATGAATCCAGTATTTATACCAGTTGCTCAGAACCTGACTGGAACGTACTGGTCACCTGTTGCAAACGTACTAAAGTCGTGACGGAGCAAAATTACAACCTAGTGCAGTCTTCTGTAACGTGGTGTGGACGTACTATGGTCTTAGCAAACACCTGGTTGAGACGTAGTGAGAACTTAACTGACGTAACAAAAGCGTAGTAACAGCCCAGTGACAACGCGGTGAAAATCGCTTGCTGTCTTTTCAAGTCCGCACCACGCTTCTTCTGCGTCAATGAAGTTCAAACTAGGTTTTAGTCACGTCCCTATTACGTTCTTACTACGTCAAGCCTGCGTTCTAATTTGACCACGTCCCCGCCACGTTATTTTTTGACATGTCAAAAGTCCCACCACGTCCTTCACGTCCACAAAGACCATACCACGCTTGAACCGGTTACTACTGCGTCCTCATCCCGTTAATCAGGTTCTTGCCACGACCTGTCAGGACGTGGTGGACGTAGTGCGAACGTGGCCCTAGTGTGATGGGGGTATAAGGGACAACATGTATATAATTATATGTGTATTATGATGTATATATTGTCATCGTTGGAGGAAAGTCGTATTTAAAGAAATAGTCTATGAAAATACAAAATAAAACATGTAAATATATACAACTGTGATGGGGAACGTGCTCCCAATTATGTATAAAAAATACATTTCAATTTTATTGTTCACACAAACACACATAAAAACAGTTGTACCAAGAGGTACAAATTAATATCATCCGTATTAAAAGTTTACTGAAATCCAGTCTATTAACGGGGCGATAACTACTGAGTGAATACGAATTGTGATAACAGGTTAGGCATGAAGGTATAGTAATGTATCGGAACAAAAAGCGTCTTTTAACTCGTAACAATGGTCCTTTAATCAGATGAGCAGTTTCGTATCCAGAGCTTGTCAATATCACTTGTGGTCATAGTGGCCCATACCAAGCACTATGCCCATGCATTGTTACTGAGACCTTTACTATCTGGTCTGATTCACCGTTGAATCATTTGAATGATCTTGTCAAGTATGACAGAATAATCGCCATTTGGCTTTAGCTGTAAAACCTGCTTTCCGGCGACGAAAGCTTTAACTTCTCCTGTCAACTCTTCGAGCTCCAGATCACCAACTACAACAAGAATGATTACATCACGTTTGGTATAAATACCTTCGTACGCTGCCATGTTAAATTCAAAAACGTTCCAGAATTCCTCGCAATAGGTCGCGCTAAACATAACAACAACTTTTTTGCTGTAACGAACAGCGTTAGAAATGCTTGCATACAAAGGTAAGTTATCAGCAAGAACTCCTCTGAAGGACAAATGTAAATGTCGTTGTTGTCCTTGAATGTACGGGAATACGACTTCCGTGACGAAGTCGTACATAGTCGTCTGTGAATTATCATCATCACCGTTTTTAAAGACTGTATATTCTTCAAATGAAAAATAACAATCTATGTCTAAGTCTATTTGTTCCCCAACCAAAGGGTGATATGGATTCACTTTATGACGACCCATATAGTACAAATAACGGAGCTTCCATCTTTGCAAATAGATGCTAGCAACGGCAGTAGAAACTATTAATAGAACAAATAATCCTAATATACATGACGTCAAAACCATCCACGTGACACATTCTTTTTTGAAACGGGTCAAGTTTGATTTGATATTAGAAACTGTTATTTGAGTATTGTTGATGTAAGTGCACTTTAAGGAAGAGTTGTCAACAAACTGCAAGTGTTCCTTTGTCTCAGCAAGCCAATGTACAAATGATGTGTATTGACAATTACACTTTAAAGGATTCCCCTGTAGATCTATTTGCATCAAATGTGAAACACTCAGGGACGATAACTGTGTTGTGCTTTCAGACCGAATGTAAATGATGTTGTTATCTGACAAATCCAAGAGTTTCAAATTAACCAGAGTTCAAGTGAAAACGTAACTGTTTGAAATCCGTTATTGGCCAATTTCAACACATATAAATACATGTTGTTGTTGAAAATGGAATTTGGAAGATGTTTTAAACTGTTATCAGACATGTCCAAATATCTCAGATTTTGGAGATGGAAACAAATCTCAGATTTCGACTGATTTAGTGATTTCCCTAGGCGATTGATGGAAAGATTCAAGTCTATTAATGCAGGAAAATCGACAAAAGTATCAGGGTCTAAGTACATTATTTCATTGCGTGATAAATTTAAATATTTGAGTAAATGCAAACCTAATATCATTCCTTTAAACTGTTTGAATTTACCGTTTGACACATCGAGAACTTCTAAAGAATTATTCTCGCTGACGTTAAAAGGAGACACTGTTTTACCAACAGACAAATAGCTGATATTTAGGAAGCGGAGATTTGGTGGCAGAAGTACAGGATTTGGCCATGGTAATGCATGGAACATATCCTTACCGTTCCTGCCTCTTGTTGAATTATTGGACCCTAAAATGTTTGATTCTTTTTTTAAGATTTTAGACAGATGAACGGATAAGTATGAACCGTAATAATCAAATGCAGGTACATTATTGTCTATCATAGAGTTTTCCGTGGATACTTGTTTGTCTAGAGCGCCTGTTTGTTCATAAAAATTGTTTTGATTACTTCCATCTAAATATTCCAAAGAAGGCATTGTTGGGAGAAAGATTAAAAATAACCTATCACTTAAAATATTATAATTTAGCAACAATATTTTTTCAAAGTCTTTGGCAATATTAATACGAACTCTACTGAAATATTTCTAATTTTACAACCCGACAGATCCAGTGATATTAGAGATGTATTTTGTAGAGAATTAAAAGAGCGTCCGTCAACATCCTGTCCACGGTTACATCCGTAATATCTCTATCATCGTCAGATTCAGGCCCATAGTGGTATTCCTCAATCCGTTTTCGCATAACCGTTTATTCCACGACAAATCTAATGTTTTCAAATGCTTTAACATAGAAAATGAATACGGCATTACACTATCTACATGTGTTTCAACCAGTATTAATGTTTCTAGTTTAGTTTTTTCCAAGTTTGCGAAAGTACTTGTTGTAACCTCACCTAGCATACTTTCTTTATGATTACTAGTAAACCGCAAGTACCTTAATTCTCGGAGAAACGAGAAGCCTGGACCAAGATCAGTATGGCTTAAGCCGTCGGTAGTTAATCGTCTTAATGATTTTAATTCTTTGAGTTGAAAATCATGATAGGTGCAGTTTTTGCTTTCTTTGTTGCAGTTTACTTGTAGTCTAAGATCTTATAAGTTAACTAGCGGTTTAAATACTCCATCATCTAAACTTGTCGGATATCCTAAGTGGTTGTATGCCAAGGAGAGAAATTTCAACTTCTTCAAACCCAGAAATGTAGTATTCTCTAGTTTCTTCAGCTCATTGTGAGATAAATCCAGGTATGTCAATTTCGTTAGGTTCAAGAAGCTCAGAGTTTGGTTATTGATCCTTCCCAAAGAATTATTATTCAAAATCAGTTTCGTTGACCTTGGTGAAATGTTGATTGGTAGCACGCTGATGTTTGAAGCGCTGCAGTCTGTTATAACACGGTTATTTGCCTGCACGTGACATCGACATATTTGTGGACATTCTACGGTGTTTGTCAATTCCTCATATACCGATTTAGATGAAGCACTATGCATCAAAATAATTGTCTGAAGCAAAAAACAGGACAGTATAATCCGACACGACATTCTCGCTGTTAATTTTGAAGATTGTCTATATACGCGTTTAAATCCAATTACTGAAAGTATTCATGGAAACTGAACTTGCACTGCAACATGAAACGAAAACTAGTTCAACAGGTCTGACAGCAACAAAACCTTATGTTCGTGCTAGCTGACTGTGCACCTGTCCTAAAATGACCATTTTTGAAGGAACATATTATTTATAAACTGGTAAAGACAGCTAATACAATCGTTTACATGACGTCTTTATTTGCTAACACAAGACTTCTTTGTCAAAATAGTTTCACATTTGTCATATTCAGAAGTTTAAAAAAAGATTCACGTCTACTACAGTTAATTTATTAATTTCTAATTTATTTTCATCGGATGCCATTTTCAACATTATTTCAGCTATATCATGGTGGGCAGTATCCTAACCAGCTTCCCTGGACTTCATTTAGACCTTAGCCAGCACTAACCACATTCTATCCGCAACCTATTGCCAAGCTACCCCACATAATTCAGAAGTGGAGGACAATTTCCTTAACATAGGATGTAATATCTTCAGTCAAATTTGTCACAGACAGTGTGAGCCTCGACAAGGGTTCGAACTCACAACCTCTTGATCAGTACAGCGGGCTCACTACAGTTTATAATTCATGTACAGTCAAACCTGTTTTAGCAACCACCTCCGAATAAAGGCCATCCTGTGAATAGATGTCATTCTTTTGAAAACTGTCATTGGCCTCCGAATTTAACCACCTGTCAATAAAAGCTACAGTACGTCTTTCCCTAGGGTGGATTTAGTTTACATGTTTGTCTGTTTTTTACGGATTTGGTGATTTTACGAAATGCGGTTTGAATTAGATCGAGTTGATGTGCTACAATCTTTGTAGTAATTGTAAATGTAGTTTATGACGGGACAACTCGACAAGTTACCACTTCAATAGAGCACTATAACAAACACATGATTATGTTGGCCTGATGTCGGATGTATTCATTTTCCGGACAACTCATCCTGCTTTAACTTCCTCTATCATGGGTTATACCGTACAGTTTTACTTTAACAAAACCAGAAATGAAATTAATGTAGGTTTATATACACCAATAAAATTAATCAAACATGGCAAAAAGATTTCCTCGTTTTTGTCAAATATGAGGCAATATGATATTATAATTCATGACATATAGTCCAGTCATCATAAATTTTTTGGGGAATTAATTAGTACATAAGCCATTTTTGGTATGTTGGTTCTGTTTGTGGTGAATAACACCCAGAAAAAAGTCCCCAAGAATCCCAAGGTGCAAAAGCGATATTTTGGGGCTAAAAGTTGAAAAAAATAAATCAAACTGGAAATTTCAGGAATCGATGTATAACTCAAAAACTATTTGGCCAAATGAGTTTTAATTTTCCAAGATGATGTGTATTGATAAAAGACATCATTTTGATTTAGTTTTACTCTCGAGTCGCATCCAAAATGGCCGCCATAATCCAAAATGGCCGCCAAAATGTTGTTTTTACTGTTTAAATCCACATTTGACTGATTGTCTCTTATATCAGTCATTCTAATTTCAAATGTAAAAAGAATAAAGATTACTTTCATCTTATTTATGATGAATTTATTAAAAAAAAAAAAAATAGCAAAACTTATAAAAGCACACAATGTAATTTTGGGCATGAACTGTATAAAAACTCGAATATGACATTCTAGAGCACTATATTTGTTCAAGTTCAGAATTATGCCCAAGACACTTTTAACTTTTGATATTGATGAATATTAACAACTTTTGTATTTTAATAAACTAGATTATTCATTGCATAAATCCAATAAGGCCGCTCCAATCCAAAATGGCCGCCAAATTGTTTTACTGTTTAATTCCAAATTTGACTAGAAAAGAAATTACTTTTATATTATTTGTGATGAATTTCTTTTCAAAGTCAATATTGAATTTATAAAGCTCACAATGTAATTTTGGGCATAAACTGTGTAAAACACAAAAATGACATTCTAGAACCACTATAATTATTCAACTTTAGAATTATGCCTAAGACATTTTTAACATTTGATATTGATAAATACTGAGAACTTTTGTATTTTAATGTTGATTATGCATGATATAAATCCAATATGGCTGCTAAACTTATAGAGTCGATAGGTCATACAACAAAAATACACAATTAATCAGACAATAATAAAAGATGCCAATGCAAAGATCAATGACTTGCCTCTGTCACTTTCACATTCTATTGCCGACATATTTGCTGATGATACCACCTTATCAACTCACAGCAAGTCTTTAGATCATGTAATATTTTCACTTACCAGAGATTTATTGCATGCTGATCAGTGGTGTAAACTTAATCAAATGTCTATTAATTCTAAAAAATCCAAGGTTTTATTTATAACAAGTAAACGAAATAAACATCAAATTGTTGAATCCAATATCAACATTCCTTTTCAAGGTAATTCAATTGAAGCTACTTCATCAGCAAAGCTATTAGGTATCACAATTAACGATAGCCTATCATGGGCAGACCATATCAATAATGTGATAAAGAAATGTAATTCCTATTTGTACCTCTTATCTAGAATTAAAAACTTTCTTTCGATTGAAACTAGAAAACGTTTTTATAATGCATACATTCTTCCCCATTTTGACTTTTGCTGTATTATATGGGGAAATTGTACTAGCAGTCTTGAAGATAAACTTATAAAATTCCACATGTCCAACTTTTGCGGACATGGCCTTATCGTGTATCTGATCAATTTTCAAGGGAAACAACTACAATTCAGGGGTTTACATACAGTCTACCTATTGTTACCCTCATTGCTTGCGTTATTCTAGTTTTATTAGGGGTCATAAAGAAATAACGTCAGTCACGCGTAACAGATAAAATCTGTTATCTCAATTGATCCAAAAATCGATATTTCGATCACTGTATTACTTTTCGATCTCTGATAAGATTTGAGCATGTCCCAACTATTATGTACGTTTTACTTGATTAAAATGGACAGAAACGTATAATATGGACATTAATTTGTTTCATCAGTAAAATTAATTTTGCAAATACGAATATCATGAAAAGACAAAATTCAAGAATCCAAGTAATAATTTTGTTATTGTATACTCAGTCAAATAGCAATTTGATTCTATTCTTCATATAATCACATTAGCTTACAATACATTTATTTGCACTACTTAAATCAACATTAAACTATCATGATTGCAATTAGGCGTGAAAAAATGTTGTTCTTTTCTTATTAAAAGTGGGGTAGGTATAGGTATATGGACTTTATGACAGAACAATCAACAAGTACGTGTTATTTGACTATTTGCGCATATGCGGGATATTGTACGATTTTCGGATAGACATTGGTTCAAGTTAATTGTCATACAAGGACAGAGTGATGTGAACTAAAATATCCTTAAACCATATATCATTTAATATATTTAAACATTGCTTTGCATGAACACTTTGAGTGCAAACATATTCAGCCACTGTTTTGCTGTATTAATGTTTGATGTGAACATGAAATCCAAGGACAACTGTATAATCTTAAATCTTTATTACCTTGTTTACATCTTGTTGTCACATGCATGCAAGTACTTCCATGTGACTTTAGTATATCATTAATTATAATTTATTTATTATTTTGTGCAGTGTGTTGAATAGAGTATAATACAGGTATAAGTTATTTTAAAACTACCAGTAAACATGTACATGTAATTGTATCCTTGACAATATGAATTCAGTGAGGTAAATGATATCAATAAACTTTATAAAATGCATTTGTATGAATTTGAAATAAATGCTGCGTAACTGAAATATGTTTTTGTTATTAACCATTAATGTTCAGTTATGGATGAAATATTCTACAGCTATACTGAGCCTCTGTTGTTATAAAATCTCCTAACTGTTAGTAATGATATGACAAGCAGAAATATATCAGACAGTAAACAAAATACATATTTCTTAGTAAGAATTAATTAAAAACATGAGTGATCAATGATACTTGAGTTCTGACGCCCTAATGTTACGTATTTTTGATACTCCTGTTGCTGGAACTTTACCGAATTACTGCATACTTCATAAAATAATAAAAATTACATAATATCAAACATATTAATTTGAATTGATATATCAGTGACACTGTTTGTAAGGAACCTGCTTGTATTCTGCAAACATGACCAACAATTATATTTGTGTCACCTGTGGCTGAAAAAAATACCAAACGTATCCGTAAAATTGAGAAAGTGTATAACAGGTTAAACTAATCGCCAGTTGTAAGTTATGACCTATGGGAATTCCATGGAAACCCCCTGACAACGGTTAATTTTAAAAACTTAAGATTTCTTTTCAAACTAAGAATAATTCCGTCCGAGTTTACGCTTAGAATAAATCTAAGATGAAGACTAAGAAATTTCTTATGTCTTAGTCAAAAATTTAAGATAAAGAAAATTCTCAACTCGGAAAACTTAGAACGTTTGTGAATACGGTCCCAGGGTGTACAACAGTACATTCAATTTCTGCAATTTTTATGGCAATTTCTATCCGTCTTAATTATATGAAAATAAAATGATATCTATAACTCGGTGCCCAATTGTTTATGAGTCAATGTGAGATGCATGCGTATAAAAAATAA
This sequence comes from Lutraria lutraria, assembly GCA_964023205.1. NCBI lineage: Eukaryota > Metazoa > Mollusca > Bivalvia > Venerida > Mactridae > Lutraria > Lutraria lutraria. The sequence continues at coordinate 6,195,580 of OZ026848.1, forward strand.
AATGAACAGGTAAAGTTAGCTACCATATAAAAGGATCTCAAAAATATGATTTCATTATCCACCCTTTGTATACACATCATTGAAAAAATAAATGTACAAAGTAGGTAATCTATATTATTTCATGACATGTTTTATAAGTGACATGTGGACGTATGCCAAAATGATATATTTAGATTATAAAAAATGAATTAATAAAAAAGTTCATTTAATGAAATATCATCGTCTATTTAAAGGCCCATTAGAACAATAGATGAAATAATAATAAAATATAAGAAATACATATTACTTGCTTTAAAACAATATATACATAATCCCTTTCTTTAGCCACATTTCATAAAATAGATGTCAGATGCTTTTTCTTATTCTTTTGCAACATGATTAAAAAACACTGTGCCGTATTTCTATATGTACTTTGTGATTAAAAAAGAAAAAAATCCGAATGTTTATATTGCAAGTAAAAGTCAGTTTCATATCAATGTAGGTAAAATAAGACCTACTTCAATTTTAACATCCAAAAAGCTAATGGGGCTTTAACAATAGTGAAATTCATTCTTTTAATTTTGTTATTTTTTTATAATACTGTATCAACAAATTGGATTTTAAATATCGATTTTGCTTTTTATACGGAAGTAAAGTCAAATATTTCACAGATTCTTATATTTTCATCCATGTTGTAATATGTTTTAGTCTTCTACCTCAATCATCCTAAAATTTGATTCAACGCGTTCAATTTTATTACCCTGTATAATACATCGTGCTGTGACTGTATATACATGGATACCTAATCAGCAGATATGATCATCGCCAAATGCACGTTGTTTCCGTAAACGTACGTACAAATCCGAGATTTGCCGAACGATTGACGAATAGAACTTAAAAAATCTAAGGGGTAGCTTTAAAAATCATCAAAAGGGTCGAAGAAGATATTATTTTATTGTTTTAATATTTTACATGGTGAAAGAAATTAATTTTTCAAAACGAATGCAACGAGTACAAATTTGATCACATTTCCCCCAAAAAAGTTATGATGTTGAAAACATCAAATTTTCATTGAAAAATCTACCAGTTTCACGCTTTTACATTGAATATAGAAGGAATCGATAGGTGTCTTTTTCAAACGCAAAAGGGTCGAAGAAAGCATTAATTTAAAATAATAGAAAATACATCATTAGAAAGATAAAATATTAATTAAACTTTTGTGATGAGTACAAATTTCGTAATTTAAGTAGAACAAAAGTTATGACGATTATAGTGAAAATCCCCTTCTTCGTTTAATGTAAAATTATTATCGATTTTCCAAATCAGCATGTCCGCGAAAGTTGGGTATGGAAAAGAGCGGCTAGAGTAATTCTTGATAGCGATTATTCTACTCCTTCAACTGCTCTATTTTCAAAACTTAAATGGATGACATTTCATGAGCGTGTTATTTATCAGAAAGCTATCCAAATGTACAAGACTCTCAGAGGAGATGCACCAGATTATCTTCAGAATGCATTTACATTTACTACAGATATTCATTCACGACTGTTACGTTCTTCTTCTACATACCAATTGTACAGTCCAAAACCCAACACCGAGTTATTTCGCCATACTTTTGTTTTCTCTGGCACCTCAATATGGAATTCTATCCCTCTTTACATCAAAAACTCTACTTCTATTCAACATTTTAAAACTTTATATCTACGCTGGGTGAAGCCATCATACTTTGAAACATCCCATGCTATTGCTACAACCTAATGACTGGCTAGCAAACTTCATGCAAACATTACTATTGCAGGTATAAAAATCTATATATCCGTCTGCAAAATTATTCCTTTGTGTATTATGTTTTTAAAATGCCATTGCTTTAAGTATATTGATTATGTCGTTCATTTTCTTGGCATAGTTATTTTTCTAGTTCATTGTTCATTGTTGAGGATCTTATGGAAGATTGATTGTTTAGTATATTGTCAAATAAGTTTCCTCGTAAAATAAAGTCTTTATTATTATTATTATTATTATCTACATCCTGCAATAGGTTCCTAAGTCTCTTCACTTTAATCTTTTCTGAATAATTCTCAGATGAAGACATTTTTTCGAATGCAGTAGCTAGTGCCTCTTCTTGAGGGTAGGTAGTCTGTATCATTGTTGTCAACAGACAAATGCTTAATTGGAGATAAGCCTTCTCCATTGACTTTGTGGACCATACCTACGTTTTTCTAATCGAGGTTATATTATTCAGTTTTGAGACAAAGTCTCCCAATTATTTTAGTGATTTTCGAGCTTTTGATCTTGATATACAAAAGGAGTTAATTAAGATTTTCATCAGTTAGTCTCAGATTGAATTTCCTTAGGGCTTCCTTGGGGGTTTAGGTAGCCCATATACAGTCATCATTATACCATACATTTGTAGTTTGTCATGGCTTCTAGAGTTTGTGGAGGTCAGAGAGATTGAGCCTTCAGCTGTCTCCATGGGCAGTGAAATAACAATGTTAGACACATCCTCACTATTGTCTAACTTTTCATGAGTAATTCTCAAAGAAGTTTTTTTCAAATTCGCTATTGCTAGCTTCCGCAGTTTGGATTGGTCTTAGACAGACGGACATGCTGATGAAATAAGCTGGGAAAGTGGTCACTTCCACAAGTGTCATCTCCAACTTTTCATGTAAAAGTATCTTAGCAACGTTAATTTAGGCTACACAGAAATAGATTTGTTCAGGCACACAATACCTGGGATGAGAGAAACAACTTAATATCTCTTCCAAAACCAAGAGAAGTACAATTAAATCCTCTGGTCCAGACAAAGTTCATTATCAATTAATTTCTTAAACGCCCATTCATACTCTTTCTCTTTTACTTGATACGTTTAATAATGTATGGAAATCAGATGAACTCCCTTCTTCTTAGCATTGCTAATTCCTATTCCTAAGCTGGGCTTTCTATTGATCATCACGCAATACTCAAGATGCCACCTTCCACTTTTTTATTGTGGCTTTCTTCCGTGTCCAAGTGGGAAACTCTCTTTCAGATCCACACAAACAATAAATGGGTGTGCCACAGGGCTGTATCCTGTGGGTCACCCTATTTAGTATCAAAATTAATAATGAAGTTGAAGTTTTAAATCCAGGAGTAGACTGCTCCCTTTATGTAGATGGTTTTACTTGAATCCTTTGATGTTTTGAGTCCAAAAACAAAAGCCTCGTTAAAAGACGGCTCCATCAATGATATACTTGATATGAAACTATGTCGGATCAAAATGGTTTCACAGTTTCAATACATTTGTAAATGCATCCGGAACTATGTCTTATTATATGGACAACACACAAATTCAGGTTGTACCAGACTTTAATTATCTATAGGGGTTATATTTGACTCCATATATTCACTTACATTTATATTAGTCATATTAAATCATTCAAAAAAGTAATTGCTAGAAGACTCAGTACCTCCTGAAAGTTGTCACTGACTGAGAATCTAACAGAAAAGTACTAATACGTTTATATCGGTCTCTTATCCATTCAGAACTGGACTACGGATCCATTGTATATGAATCAGCCTGTAAATCATATCTAATAGCCCTTGAATCACTACATATTCATGGTTAAAGACCTGTCCCGGGAGCCTCTATGTTGAGGCAAATGAAATACTAGTAATAAGTATCCCCTTTTTAACAACAAAAACTTGCCGCTCATTATACATTTGTATTTTAAAACTAAAATTATATTTCTTTAACAATACATACCAAGTTGTTAATTACACTTTATCAAAATATATCTTTGAATGTAATTCCACCACTTGGCACCTTCCAAACCAAATACCAAGAACGAAAAAAACATGCATCAACCCATGTAATCTGATGTTATATAATCTGTATCACTATAATATAATACAATGTAAATGAGATTAGTCTCACACACTCTTATTTTTTTGTCACTACATATCAATTGCAACTATTTCATTTTACATTTTTAGTTGCGCTTCAGTTCTTATTAACATGACTACTCGTATATCCTTTTACCAATCTGATAACATACTTCTTGACGTCCTCTTATTTAATTTCGCTTTACATGCCTTATGTTGTCGATGCGCCGTAAAACAACATTAAGCATTGCATTTCCAACAGTGAAAATTAATATAAGGATTCATTGTAATAAAAAGTAATCACATAAAAATCACCGCCACTAACATATTCATTGTACATAATAACTACTAACCTCCACAAAAAATGCGTCTGAAACAAAAGAAGTTCTTGCTATCTAGAACTACTTCTTGATTACTAATGTACCAAATCTATGTTTTTGGAAGGTGATACTTTCCTACATCATCATATTCAAAATAGTTACCCTCGGCCCAATAACAGGACAGAAAATAGTACCACTTGTTGTATACATTGCAGAGTGAGACTTTTGATATAAGCTGAAGTTATTACTGCAGAAATATTATGTTATGGCAACTTAAACTGTAAAACTTATAAGTACAATGTATAATAATTAAGTATTCAAACGCACAACAGTTTTATTTATAAACTGTTGAGGTAACAAGATTTATTATTATTGAAAATAGTTTCATTCACTATTTAAAGTAGTGCTCGAACATATGGTGGTGATTTACGCCACGTCGTACGAGTGTCCGCGTTTTCGCCACGAAAATGCTAAAATACGACAAAGTTGACTTTCCGTCAGTACTTCCAGTACTTTGATTAATCTTTATAATGTAAATTACTAAAATATATCGATTAAATACCTTTCAATGCTAAAATACTGGAAAAAGCTACTAACTTGACAGTTTTTTATTGCACAAAAAAATGTTTCAAACATAGTATACGACCATTCAAAAATTAATCTTAAACCGAATGAAGTTTGGGCGGCCATATAGGATTATGGCGGCCATCTTGGATTCTAAGCCGATATAAAAACATTCAAAAAGATGCTGTTGATAAATTTTTACCAGTGTAGAAAATTTAAAATGTCAGGAATGAACTGTTTTTGAGTTACACAAGGATTCCAGAAATTCGCAGTTTTATTCATTTTTTTCCATCTTTTAGCCCAAAAATCTCGCTTTTGCACCATAGGATTCTTGGGGACTTTTTTCTGGTCATTCTCTATCACATAGAGAACCAATATACCAAAAATGGCTTATGTACTAATTTATTCCCCAAAAGGCCAATTTTGAACTTTAGATGACTGGTCTAATATATTTGCGTTGAAATTGTTCAGTAAATTTGGGTATTAAAAAAAAGCTTAGGTTTTTCATCCTAAGAAGGGAGACAACTATATATAATGTTTTTGTTATCACTGGTTCCCACCGACTGTCAGTACAGAAAAAACACTCAAAATCAGATGAAGTAAGTCGATTGGTGGAACACCCGAAATTCATAATATCAGAATCTCAGGTCACGTGACACTTACATAGTGTAAGCTTGATTACTTGACACTTTTTAGAACAGTAGGTACTCTTATTGCGTTCGGTTTGAAATATTGGTTCCTCGGCTTTTCGTGTCACATTTATTAGAGGCAGGGAAACAAAAATAAGCTGTTAACCAATCATCGTGCTCTTTACATAAATGCGTACGGCCTGACCACTAGTTCCTCAGCTTTCATATCGCATTAATCAGCGGCAGGGAAACAAAATAACAGAAAACAACACTTAGGTTTGGAGCCGTAGCTCCAAGCCAATAACACAATTACAGTCAAACCTAATTTAAAGGACACCTCCGAATGAATGCCATCTTGTGAAAAATGTGTTTTTTTAAATTTCATCAAAATGACCTCTGAATAAGGCACCCTGTCAATAAAGCCCATAAGATGTCCTGCACAAGGAAGGGTGGCTTGGTTTTCAGGTTTGATTGTATAAAAAAAATAAACATTATGAATCGAAGAAATATTAACTAAACAGACATAAATCAACGAAACAGACAAAATATGACCAGACAGGTAATATTTATTGTGAGAGTCAGAAAATTAAATATGATGTGATATATATGTATATATATGCATCATATCAATCATAAAGAAAGATGAATATATCACAAATAACGACTTATAATTCCAGTTGGTGAATATTGACATGGTTCTATTTTCAGAATTTGAAATTCAGAAATTTACCCGGGGTTGGGATAAAAATTGCCCGGGGGTCGGGAGAAAATGTCCGGGTGTCTGGACAAAATTTGTCCGAAGGAACGGGACAAAAAATGATCGGGGGGTCAGAGTAGCCTGGGGTTCGGTAGAAATGCCCGAGGGTCTGGATAATATTTGTCCGAAGGACCGGGACAAAAATTGCCCGGGGGTCGGGAGAAAATGTCCGGGGGATTGTACAAAATTTGGGACAAAAACTGCCCGGGGGTCAGGAAAATGGGGTGGGAACAAAAACTGCTAGGTTTGTTTCCATCCCCCGACATGGAGGGACGAAAGAACAAAATACGCAATGCGTCTGTCTTTTGTCTGATGAATATTGGCCTGGTTCTATTTTTAGAATTGGAAATTCCGAAATATCCATTAAATATCAAGTTTCACCGTTGAATATGACATTTATGTTTTATGGTTCTATGGTATCAGTTCTGGAAATCAAGATTTGCATCAACCAGCTGTATGATTCTACATGTATATTGTGCCTTCATGTAATTCGCAATGTGTCTAATTCCATTTAACATCCTCAAACAAAATACTAGTAGTTGAACACATTGTCACAATGATATTTTCCTGTCATCTTGGTCCCTATGCATTAGCAGTGAACGTATCTAATAGACAAAATAATAATGAATGATTACACACTATATTTTAGACAAGCCGGAAGTAGGTTACTGCATGTATATTGTGCCTTGCTGAATGATCATGGTATGAATTTCGGGCCCGAAGGAAGTAATGTCAGATTTTTATTTTGGGGAGAGGCTAATTTTAGATTTTGTCTGACAACGGGGGAGGGAGTGGAATAAGTTATAGTCCGTTCAAAAATCCAATACGTCTAAAATTATTGGGGGCCCTAGTCCCTCAACCCCAATACCTCCTAGTTCCGACGGCCCTGAGTTTGATACACCCAGTATTAGAAGTAAATCCAAGATGCTTACTTTTTACACATGCTACTGGTTGGCTTCAGAAATGAGTTCAGAATAAACAATTATGTTTATACGGCAAATTGGAATAATGATAAACTTCCGTTTAGAATAAACGAACAATATTATAGTTGACAAATAGAATTCTAGCATGCAGTATTAATTAATCTTTGTTTCTCCCAAAAATATATACATGTGTATGTAAATATATAAAACTGTGATGGGGAACATGCTCCCAACTATGTATAAAAAAGTTCAATTTTATTGTTCACACAAACACACATAAAAAAAGTTGTACCAAGAGGTACAAATTAATATCATCCGTATTTAAAGTTTACTGAAATCCAGTCTATTAAAGGGGCGATAACTACTGAGTGAATACGAATTGTGATAAAAGGTTAGGCATGAAAGTATAGTGATTTATCGGAACAAAAAGCGTGTTTTAACTCGTGACAATGGTCTTTTATTCAGAGGAGCAGTTTTGTATACAGAGCTCATCAATATCACTTGTGGTCATAGTGCACTATGTTCCATCTATTGTTACTGAGACTTTTGACAATCTGGTCTGATTCACTGTTGAATCATTTGAATGATCTTGTCAAGTATGACAGAATAATCGCCATTTGGCTTTAGCTGTAAAACCTGCTTTCCGGCGACGAAAGCTTTAACTTCTCCTGTCAACTCTTCGAGCGCCAGATCACCAACTACAACAAGAATTATTACATCACGTTTGGTATAAATACCTTCATACGCTGCCATGTTAAATTCAAAAACGTTCCAGAATTCCTCGCAATAGGTCGCGCTCAACATAACAACAACTTTTTTGCTGTAACGAACAGCGTTAGAAATGCTTGCATACAAAGGTAAGTTATCAGCAAGAACTCCTCTGAAGGACAAATGTAAATGTCGTTGTTGTCCTTGAATGTACGGGAAAACGACTTCCGTGACGAAGTCGTACATAGTCGTCTGTGAATTATCATCATCACCGTTTGTTAAGACTATAGATTCTTCAAATGAAAAGTAACAGTCTATGTCTAAGTTTATTTGTTTCCCAAGCAAAGGGTGGTATGGATTCACTTTATGACGACCCATATAGTACAAATAACGGAGCTTCCATCTTTGCAAATAGATGCTAGCAACGGCAGTAGAAACTATTAATAGAACAAAGAATCCTAATATACATGACGTCAAAACCATCCACGTGACACATTCTATTTTGAAACGGGTCAAGTTTGATTTGATACTAGAAACTGTTATTTGAGTATTGTTGATGTAAGTGCACTTTAAGGAAGAGTTGTCAACAAACTGCAAGTGTTCCTTTGTCTCAGCAAGCCAATGTACAAATGATGTGTATTGACAATTACACTTTAAAGGATTCCCCTGTAGATCTATTTGCATCAAATGTGAAACACTCAGGGATGATAACTGTGTTGCGGTTTCAGACCGAATGTAAATGATGTTGTTATCTGACAAATCCAAGAGTTTCAAATTAACCAGAGTTTCAAGTGAAAACGTAACTGTTTGAAATCCGTTATTGGCCAATTTCAACACATATAAATACCTGTTGTTGTTGAAAATGGAATTTGGAAGATGTTTTAAACTGTTATCAGACATGTCCAAATATCTCAGATTTTGGAGATGGAAAAAAATCTCAGATTTCGACTGATTTAGTGATTTCCCTAGGCGATTGATGGAAAGATTCAAGTCTATTAATGCAGGAAAATCGACAAAAGTATCAGGGTCTAAGTACATTATTTCATTGCGTGATAAATTTAAATATTTGAGACAATGCAAACCTAATATCATTCCTTTAAACTGTTTGAATTTACCGTTTGACACATCGAGAACTTCTAAAGAATTATTCTCGCTGACGTTAAAAGGAGACACTGTTTTACCAACAGACAAATAGCTGATATTTAGGAAGCGGAGATTTGGTGGCAGAAGTACAGGATTTGGCCATGGTAATGCATGGAACATATCCTTACCGTTCCTGCCTCTTGTTGAATTATTGGACCCTAAAATGTTTGATTCTTTTTTTAAGATTTTAGACAGATGGACGGATAAGTATAAACCGTAATAATCAAATGCAGGTACATTATTGTCTATCATAGAGTTTTCCGTGGATACTTGTTTGTCTAGAGCGCCTGTTTGTTCATAAAAATTGTTTTGATTACTTCCATCTAAATATTCCAAAGAAGGCATTGTTGGAAGAAAGATTAAAAATAACCCATCACTTAAAATGTTATAATTTAGCAACAGTATTTTCAAAGTCTTTGGCAATATTAATACGAACTCTACTGAAATATTTCTAATTTTACTGCCCGACAGATCCAGTGATATTAGAGATGTATTTTGTAGAGAATTAAAAGAGCGTCCGTCAACATCCTGTCCACGGTTACATGTGGTACTCATCCGTAATATCTCTATCATCGTCAGATTCAGGCCCATAGTGGTATTCCTCAATCCGTTTTCGCATAACCGTTTATTCCACGACAAATCTAATGTTTTCAAATGCTTTAACATAGAAAATGAATACGGCATTACACTATCTACATGTGTTTCAACCAGTATTAATGTTTCTAGTTTAGTTTTTTCCAAGTTTGCGAAAGTACTTGTTGTAACCTCACCTAGCATACTTTCTTTATGATTACTAGTAAACCGCAAGTACCTTAATTCTCGGAGAAACGAGAAGCCTGGACCAAGATCAGTATGGCTTAAGCCGTCGGTAGTCAATCGTCTTAATGATTTTAATTCTTTGAGTTGAAAATCATGATAGGTGCAGTTTTTGCTTTCTTTGTTGCAGTTTACTTGTAGTCTAAGATCTTGTAAGTTAACTAGCGGTTTAAATACTCCATCAGCTAAACTTATCGGATATCCTAAGTGGTTGTATGCCAAGGAGAGAAATTTCAACTTCTTCAAACCCAGAAATGTAGTATTCTTTAGTTTCTTCAGCTCATTGTGAGATAAATCCAGGTATATCAATTTCGTTAGGTTCAAGAAGCTCAGAGTTTGGTTATTGATCCTTCCCAAAAAATTATTATTCAAAATCAGTTTCGTAGTCCATGGTGAAATGTTGATTGGTAGCACGCTGATGTTTGAAGCGCTGCAGTCTGTAATAACACGGTTATTTGCCTTCACGTGACATCGACATAGTTGTGGACATTCTACGGTGTTTGTCAATTCCTCATATACCGATTTAGATGAAGCACTATGCATCAAAATAATTGTCTGAAGCAAAACACAGGACAGCATAATCCGATACTTCATTCTCGCTGTTAATTTTAAAGAAACAAAACCGTATGTTTGTGCTAGCTTGCAGTGCACTCGTCCATATAATAATCATATAAGGAACATATAAACTGGTAAACTTCATTCTAAGTACAAAGACAGCTAATACAATCGTTTATAATGTGTGTACTAGAAATCGTCAGACACTTCCTTATGTCATCAAATAAAAACTTCTTTGTTGAAGTAGTTTTACAAATAGTTATACAAATATACAAAAAAAAATCTTCGTTTTACGTATACAACAATCTATAGATTGTGTAAAGTAAAACCTGTTTAAGCGGCCAACTGCGAATAAAGGCTACCATGTAAATAAAGGATATTCTTTTAAAAACTTTCATTACCCTCCGAGTTAAGGCCACCTGTCAATAAAGAATACATTACGTCTTTCCCAAAAGTGGTCTTTGTTCACAGGTTTGACTGTTTTTACGATTTTGATGAATTTACGAATTAGATCGAGTTAATGTGCCATAATCCTTGTAGTAATCGTATATGTAGTATACGACGGACAACTTAACAAATACACGTGAATCAATACAAAAGTTACCACATTGATAGGGCAGTAACAAACACATGATTAATTTGACCTGATGTCGGATGTATTTATTTTCCGGACAACTTATCTACAATCGTGTTCTTGGAAAGCGATCAACACCAACTTTACTTCTCATATTATGGGATAAACCGTGCAATATTACACTATCAAATCAGTAATTAATGTCCGCAAAAAGATCGAGGCTTAAAATACAGCTACAATCAAACCTAATTTAAAGGCCACCATCTTGTGAAAAAGGTCATTCTTTTAAAAATCGTCATTGATTAGGTTTCGTCAAAATGACCTCTAAATAAAGGCATCCTGTCAATAAAGGCCATACGATGTCTTGCACATGGAAGGGTGGTGATTGAATATGAAAATGGTATAAAACACCATAAATCAATCTGACATAAAAACAGCAAAATAAAATAATGTTTTGACCAGATAGATAATATTTTGAGAGCTAGAAAGCATATCCATTGAAATAGCACTGACCTTACTCTGGCTAAATAAAATATCCTTCATTTAAAACAACTTCTGATTCTCGGTGATCTTCAATACTGTTAAACCTCTGTAAAGCAACCCCCTAACCTGAAATTCTGGATCCACCTATGCACAGACTACAATGGGGTTGAACCCAATACATCCTGGTAGCAGCACCAGACAGTTGCAAATCTAAACTTACCATCAACACATGTGAGATGTAAATTTGACAACATTGGAATAAACAGCGTCACTTACTACAATGTATCATTAAAATGCCTTCGAACTATAAAAGTAAAGCAAGAAGTCACACAATCCTTTGAAATTAGAAAAAAGCTAACAGTAAACAAATAAAATGCAATCTCTACAATGAGAAGTAAAAATAATTTTAAAACTTGCTTAAAACAGATCATTTCTTAAGCGATTGCATTTTTTTGTTTTTATTTTTTTTGTTTTTTGGACCACAGTATTCACACATGAGATATTTTACAGCAGCACAAAAATCTAACATAATATGGGAGAAGCTAAAGTATACTGTTGTTGCGAGGTTGTTGCTATAGAGAAGCCAAATTGATAGTTAAAAATCGTGCAGTGGGAAAACTCAAGGGAGGTTGTTGCACAGGAGAGGGCCGCTCGGGAGAGGTTACACTGTAGTTAAATAAACAAATATTTATCAGTTTGCGATTAGACTTGCCCAGAAAAACAACAAAGATGTGTTTCTCTAGAAAACTGTGCCCAAATGTCTGTCGCCTCTTGTTTGCCTCATTCTTGATATAAATTCTGCCAGTCTATTTAAAGGGCATGCACAGGAACTGCTGTGTCCTGCTTTTCGTACACCAAAAATGCGTTTGTCACTTGTAAAACCAAATATTACCGAAAAGTCAAAGAAATGACCCTATAACGCGCGCCTCGGTATTTGTATGTCGGTTTGAATAAAAGGCTGTCAGACTTTTATTGACGACAACGATATTTCCGATTCGTCTGACGTTTAACTGAGCATGTGCGCTGCCTTTCAAGTGAACATAACATGAGCAATACTTACCATTTCAGTTTGTTGACATTTTTTGCCGCTATGTTTTCGGTTTTGACAGATCCCAAAAGTGTCGAGTTGTAAAAATGACGAATAATTTCTGAGGCCAAAATCGGCAGGTTTGGTAAATCTTGAAATGTGTATTTTGAGTAAACTAGCGGGATATTTCGTAAATATTTTACAGGGCTTTCATTAATTGATTTATGCATTAAAATGATATTGCTATTCGAGACACTTCAGTTCCAGGACATGCCCCTTTAAACAAATATCTTAAACAGAAATAAACTTAAGTATAAAAACTTTATATCACATTTAATTTCGATAAATATGAACTTCCATACTATATTGTGTAATACATACATTTGTTAACATAATGATCAATTTTAACATTTTAAAAGCCAAATCAAATATAAATTGCCAGACCGAAGAAATTTTATACATTGTATATGCTTTGATCCTTACGCATCGATGCGTCATGTAAATGACAAGAGAACTCGTAAATTCGAATATTATTTTGTAAAAGTTAGCTTGTTCTCTCTCAAACTCTTTCGGTTGACTAAATCGATACATAAATCTTTTACACAACTAATTTTCGCTCAAAACATGCAATTATCGTGCACCAAACCAAAAAATCACTGTATTGAATGTGTAACGTCAATACTTATAATTTACCCTAATACCACGTTATGTGTCAAATTACTAATATTACCATTCTTATATTTTCCATGTTTTGGATATGTTTTATTTTTATCCTGTTACTATATTGTTTTTAGACCTAATAAAGCAGTGACTGGATAAACCTGGCTGTATCCTGTCACTTGGTCACGTGGTCTGCTTTATTTCGTCACTGTGTATTCATACGCGCCGTAGTCCACTCGTTATACAACAAAGTGTGATTTTCATATTACGAAATGATACAATGATATACATGTATGAATTAAGTGGATTTTTAAATTCTCAGCGTATTATTAGAATTTTTATTTCAAATAGCATGACGATTGTATGGGACTATTTAATTGTCGCGTCATGTTGCTGAACGGTTATGGCGTTGTAAAAGAGAGGGCCGCTTGATGAGTAAATAGAGTTTTGAGACTTATTTCATTGTAGAAGCAGATATTGTGTTGTAGAAACTGGAGAAATCGAATACATGGTGGGTGCTGAGATGGAGAACGTTTATCCGGTTCGGCACGAAAGCTTTCTAAGCCTCAGCGGATAAACCTTCGTCATCTCGGCACCCACCATGTATTCTCTATATTTCTTCTTTTTCAACATAAAGACCATATCTCTAGTAGGGTTAGTTTTTCTTTACACATGAGTAATCTAGACACGGAGACTTTTTTGAACAATTTTACAGGTATAGTTTGATAGTTTATTTTCAAAAAGGCATATTTGCGAGATTTGATTACCTCTAACTGTAATTACGAAAGTTGCGAATCCATGTATTTATATAAGGTGAGTACTGATGAAAAAAATAAGGAACAACTAGAAGTAAGGGAGACTTTGTTTATTCATCAAGTACAGTCTTCTTTCTGAGCTTTTATAAATTATGTAAAGTATGATAAATTACGAACTAATGTTTTGTTATTTGATGACATTATATCGGGTATATTCAGTCGATTTCATATACGACGACGGGTGTAAGTTGATGTAAGTTTTCCTGGACTATATTCTAACCAGTACTGATTTACCCTTGCATAAGGAGCAACGTGTGAAACTTCTCCACAAGTGGAGAAAAATCGACATCGTTGTCAAGTTTTCATGGAAGTGCATGACCTGGCTCGATCGAGAATCCAACCCAGATCTCCAGGTTACTTTATAATAAACCCGGCGCAGTAACCACTGGACCTTGAAATGCCGCGGCTCGAACCTTTTCTAAATGGCAAAAATGGCTCGCATAAGTACAAATACGAACACATATTATCCACATATCTTTTTGGGACTGAGTATATCACAATAATTCATTTGTCAGAACGGTGCATAATTGTTATGGTGTATTGTAACCCCTATAATTAAAGTCATGTTGCTATATATCAACGGACCTGTGAGGATAAATTTGAATTCTATTTAAAACCCAAATTTACCTTTAATGAAGAAACAATGTCACAGATAACGATTCACGATGGATATATAGATTATGCTTGGACGACAATTAAATAATATATAACATATACAGTACATCCTCTCCAGAGCGGCCCTCTGTAGAGCAACAGCCTCCCTATAACAACACCTTCAAAATTTCCCAAAGCTGATATTCACTATAAATTGAACCTCTGTAGAGCAACGGCCAGTATTAGCAGTTCCCACAGGGTGTTGCTCAACAGAGGTTGTACTGTATATAGATTGTAAATAACATATTGTAGATATATATATTTTACTTAGAAATATCAACTAAGTGAGACACCTTTCAGTATTTGAAGCAATTTTTTTTTAAATTTCCTATGACGTATGCAATTTCGCTTGCAGTAATTAGTGAGTCAAGCTCCTAATCTGAAATACAGTCACCATCGTCAAAATCATGTGTACCACAAAAACATTGAGGTCATCATTCACAAAATGTGAAAAAATGTTTTTTCAATGTCGAAAAATAATCATAGAATTCATATGTAGGCCTACTAATACCGGTATCGTCAGTTTTACGTTTCTTTGAAAAATGATTCCAAAAGTCCTTAGGCTTACTATTTCGGAGACGTCCAACTTCTTTCAATTTGGTGTAATTAGAATGCCTTCTTTTAATTCTAATCATGCGTTTATTGAATGATTGATTGCTATACATATATCAATTCGATTGTGATCAGTTTTATTCAAGTTATACCTATGAGAATACTCCTTATATTCGTTTCGCATTTACACACGATCAGTATCAAACCACTCAACCTTTTCATTGTTTGATCCTGTAAAACGCTTTCGGTTACATACATCACTGCACCTTGGAAGCAAGGGTTCCGCTACATTGAGTAATATGGATGTAAAATTTGTTAAGCGTTAATTTATTTCCCTTTCGGTACACGCATCAAAATTACTAGTTATGGTATTTGATGTAGGTATTATAAAAAATAAGACCCCTTCTAAACTCACCACGAAGGTCACTATTACTAAAGCACGATCTACTTTAATGTGATGTTTTAGCGGACCACGAGGAGCACGTTAATTTGGTGTGTGTAACCAGTGAAATATTCAGTGACTTTTTACATCGTAAATTAACACATTTCTAACAGTTCTGTGTGCATTTTAGACGGAACTACCGTATCAGAGGATGAACAAAAATGGCTTTTAGAAAAGGTAATTTGTAACTACGATTTATTAAGGTGGTGATATTTTATTCAATATCTTTGTATTTTAATTTGATATATCTGACTTATGTTCATGCATTTTTCTGTAAAATTTCGTCGGCTTGTTTCTACAAACCCGTACTTGGTGTCATTTTTTCCTATTTTGAGAACATCGCATTTGGCGTAAATTAGCGAGATGCGGCTTTGTGGAATTTGGATTAACACTACTTAGGATGATCTAGAAGCCTGTAAGTATGTTCATTGTGAAGAGCCAATCGAGACGAAAAACTGATACCAAAATCACAATGTCGCCGAAAATTGAGTTGCGGGGTTGTAAAAATAAGCAATACTTTTTATTTATAATCGTCATACTTTCCTTGTAACCCGTAGATTTCTATATACATGTACATGTATATAATTATACGGGTAACATGGATTTTTTTTTTTAAATTTTCGTGACAAACCCCTTTGTTGTTCAAATATCGCTGTACGATGATCGAAGTACATGTATATCGAGTGGATATGGTCTCTCAACATAAATTACAATCCTGTCAGCGTCGTGAGTTCGAATCCAATCCGACTGAAACCCACATGCGAGGAAGCAGTCCACCTAGCTCACGGAAGGTCGGTAGTTCTACCCAGTGGTACGTCTGAGGTCGTTTCCCTCCGTTATAAAACCTGGACAGTTGCCAAATGATCCTGGATGTGGACCCCGGATGTTGGTGCGACGAAAAGCCAAGTGAAACTGAAAACATGATTGTATGAATGGTTGAATAAATTTTAAAAAATAAAATATCTTTAGCAATGTGTAGTACATGTTAGTATATCCATTACAATATTAAGTGCCTACTTAAACAAATCTTGTGCGATTTTAATACACTGCCAAAGCTGCATAATTTCACGGCCAGTGCTTACATTTATTGTTTTAGCTTCGGTGAGATTCGATTTCTTTATACGATAATTTTCGTTATAACGGTTGAGGAATGTACAATCATGTATTTAACGATGCGCTACGTAATATTATATAAACATACGAAATGGGACATTCCTTACGGTAAATAAACAAAAACTATTGACTGTGGTACGAAGTTAAAAATAATCGCATTCAGCGACCGTGTAACTATTCAGCTTCGACAGTTTATAAAATCGCACTATACTAGTTTCGTTTGTCATTTTTTCATGTATCTTTGAGTACCTTTTGTTCTCGTTTTCTTTCAAGGTCCAATCCAGAATGCTACAATAAATTTCGCACTTGGACTGTCAGTTGGTTTTGTGCTGTTCTTCATGGTGGCTATTGACTTAATTGGTGAGTTAGAAAGTTATTAATCGATCATGGGTTTCCTTAAACACATTTTCTGCAATCATTCTTTCTTCAAACAAGAGGGCCATGATGACCCTTTTTCGCTCACCTGAGTAAAGACTGCAATGTCTTTCATATCATTGCAACTTCTTCAAGGTCAGAGCCTAACAAATGAACAAGAAATCATCAAGGCAGATATTTTGAGTAACTTTCATCAAACTTTAATCAGCAATGTTGTCTCTACAGTGTTATTAAGGTTTACCAAAGATTTGACCTGGTGACCTATTTTTTATTTTTGTCGAGATATCATAAGTCAAACATTGCAAAGCATGTAAATACACGAATAATCTATCATAATTATTCGGTAATTTCCGTAACTGAGAAATACGCCTCGTACATTTTCAACACTATATAGCCTAGGTACTCGTTCTCAAGAGTCATTGTCAGATTTCAAACGTGTTTGTCGTTCGCGATTGATAAAGAGGACATTAAGTTCCCATTGAAAGAGAAACAGGTTGTTTCCCTTATTGTATTCCCAGAATCAGCCATCATGGAAAGAACAAGAACAACAAAATGGCTGCCTGCCTTTTATGTCCGAGGCACTTTTCTTTAGACAAACATCGATGGGTTCCGAATGAGGAATACTAAGAAAAGTTATTAGATATATCAGTATAAAGCATTGTTCATCCTCCAGTTTTTAAATAATGCTCCACTCTCAAATACATTAATACAAGTCTACAGATTGATATTTCTGAATCGAAATGTATTTATCATACACCGCCATGTCTCTATAAACAAAATCAATCAATCAGAAATCGTGCAATATTTGTAACAGCAATGTGCGAGTAAAAAAATATGTTTGAAAATAACAATGTTGATTTCGCGAATATTTGCGTCTTCTGAAACAGTTTGTATATCTGTATTAATGTATTTGAATCTTCTTTAAGGACTTATTAGTCAATACTACCTGTGATCGACTGTGAAATTTGGCCATTTTGTTGTTCTGGCCGCATTTATTCCGAACAAACGAAATCAGCTCAAATTCCAGCGTTTCTTGTTCGATTTCTCGGGAACGGAATGGGCTAGAAACTTAGAACAGGTATCATTATGTGCAGACATATATATATGGTCTATACCTGAAACTGCTTGAATTTTGAATAATTCGTATACATTGCATTATAATTTTGCTTTTTATGAAGGCTGTGCGCATTCACCGGAACGAAGTACATGTATTATTGTATTATTATAGTATATATACCCGTGTTCAACGAAACGCACCAACATGTTTGTATTTTATTGATATATTGTATACACTTGTTTACACATTCATTCGATTTTCAGTCATATGACGTGATATAAATCATGATATCACTGTCAAGTACGTTAATGGTAGTGCACCACGTCATCGCGCACCTGTCGCTTCTAAGATGAAATGTGTTTTTATTATAAAAACTCGTAAAGGTAAAGGAAAATAATACACCCCACCACGGAATAGCTATTGTAACTAAAATAATCGTATAAAACAGTTCACGATGTTAATGTCTTATCGTGAAAACGGGATAAACTATTTTTCTGAATGGTCCCATCCGGACATTTGCCCCAAAGATGAAAAAAAAACTTTATCCCATCTTCAGCCTTTTTATCAAAGATTCTAACTTCAAACTTTCTTCACAACATCATAGCATACAGTTGAAAATCCTCGGTGTGCTAGATCATTTTAAACTACTAACATGATTTCATAAAAAAACAAGGCACTTTACCGGTGAATCGAGAGATAAATTTACTGATTACTACCAGTGTACGTAGTTTCGTGGAAATACGGTTGAAATTGGCATTAAGGCCACTGGAACTTAAACACGAAATCCTTTCAGAAAACGTCAATAAGGAGCTCGATAAATGATTCGATGATGTCCTATACAGGAGGTTAAACTTTCGTCTTATATGACCTACTACTCTATACATGAATGACATGACATGTATAGCTGGGTAGTTATGAGATAGAATGTAGTTATTGATTCCAGGAAAGTCCTTGTAGTGGGGGTTTTGTCAAATGTAATTAACATCTCAAATAATGTTTAGTAATTTAAAACAACTGAATGACATACTTGATGCGATACTTTGTTTGTTTGTTTGTTTGTTTGTTTGTGTGTGTGTGTGTTTGTTCGTTCGTTCGTTCGTTCGTTCGTTCGTTCGTTCGTTCGTTCGTTCGTTCGTTCGTTCGTTCGTTCGTTCGTTCGTTCGTTCGTTCGTTCGTTCGTTCGTTCGTTCGTTCGTTCGTTCGTTCGTTCGTTCGTTCGTTCGTTCGTTCGTTCGTTCGTTCGTTCGTTCGTTCGTTCGTTCGTTCGTTCGTTCGTTCGTTCGTTCGTTCGTTCGTTCGTTCGTTCGTTCGTTTGTTTGTTTGTTTGAGTTAAACAACCCTTTTCAACACTCAGAGTCATGTGAGACAGAATGTTCACCTAACCATCGTTCCTTGGGAAAACCAGTAAGTACTAGACTCCCATTTTCCGTAAGCAAGTGCCTCCTTTCTCACATAAAGAGACATGGTCAGTAGCCGAGCTCACGATCCTCTAACTAACGCGTTGCAGATTAACTGACTTCCAACTTGGAGTTTATCTATGACATGTTGAATTTCATTTTAAAAATCGTCATTCAAAATAGTTTTGAAATTTTTCACCCTATTCTGAGCCCGACATTCTTTACCAACATTTTCGAATGCTTTATTTTGAAGATCCCAGTCGATTCTATATACGCCCAAATCCTAAACAAAAGCTAGCTGTAGGTGAAGTTCAAACTGAACCTGGATTAACCCGTGAAGATATTGAGAAGATACATGAGTTGATTCGTCCAGCATATATCCAGGATGCACATGCTCATCATGGTTAGTATTGACTTTTGTGATATCTTCAAATAAATCTTGTTTTATTTCCGCCATAATATATACACGTTTCACCAGCTCAGCGAGAAAGATATTCAAGCTTCATTTGACTTTCACATACGGGCAGTTGAGCTATTAAAAACGTGAATCTTTGCATGTGACCGCAAACTGCTCTACATGAATAACTGTAGTGGACGACTGTCGTTTTACTTTATGCCTGATACCAAATCGTCAAAGGGAGCATTGATTTGCCAAGGTTTCCTTGTCATCCGGCTGAGGTCGTATACCATTGCCCTTTGTGGACTTATTAAAGAAGGCAATGATTAAACAAAATCACCATTATCCCATTTCAGCTAAACTTGGTACAATGTATCTTCTTTCTTCCAAGAATATGTACTCTACTTATTGTTGTCCAAATTTGGCGCAATAACTTTGAACATCAACAATTGATGTAGGCTTTTTCCTGCTATTTTAAAACATACACACACACACTTTGTCAACGGGTATCTAATTCAGTTGAATGGTCCTGGATCAGTTTTCTGTTGGGGGCTTCGAGGGACGATTAGTAGTTTGGGGAATGTGGTGTATGTTATAAATGTTGTTCCTGGCATCATTTCCCCACCTACATCAATGCATATCTTTATATCTTCAATCAATTATGATTGGTTATATGCTTTATCATACGGTTGAACTATTAGTAATATGTCACATTTTCTATTTTCAAGACGACAGAAAAATTGCTGACGAGCTCAAGGAAAAGACACGTGTGTTGTGTTGGGTTATGACAAGTCAGCAAAATATTCAGAAGAAAGCCATACATGTTCGGAACACTTGGGGTCACCGATGTAATAAACTACTATTCATAACATCTGATAACAATAATACAACATTTCCTTCAGTCAAACTTGATGTTCCAGAAGGCAGACAACATTTGACTGCCAAAACAATGAAAGCATTTAAATACATATACAAGAATCATTTGAATGACGCCGATTGGTTCATGAAAACGGATGATGACACGTACATTATTCTGGAGAACCTTAGATATTTCTTATCCAGTCACAACACGGAAGATCCTATCTATTTTGGACACCATTTTAAAAAGGTACTGAAGCAAGGATACTTCAGTGGCGGGGCAGGCTACGTGCTAAGCAAAGAAGCTCTGCGAAGGTTTGGCGAAGGTGAAAATGCATCGTTATGCCGACAAGATGGCGGTGCTGAGGACGCAGAGTTTGGGAAATGTATGAATAATTTAGGTGTTAAAGTTGGTAATTCGACAGATAGATATGGAAGGAGCAGATTTCATTGTTTCAATACAGAAACTCATATCATGGGAAGATACCCTGATTGGTATTACAACTACGACGCAAACGGTGCCAACAAGGTGCATATTTTTTTTTTTCAACGGGTCTAACGCCGTTCTTTACGATATTTTTCAGGCGGCCGTGCATCTTACAAGATTTCATGGACTGTTATCTAACCAGTACTGGCTTAACCTTGATCAAGGAACCGCAAACTCTCCACATGTGGAAGAAATGGACATTTTTGTCTAATTTTCATAGAAGGGTATGACTTGTCGCGACCGAAATACGTACCTGAATCCTCGGGTTACAAGTTCAGTATACTAAACCACGTGATCAAGGCCGCGGTCATGTGGTTCTTAACATTAATCCTGAAAATCACGTTTCTTGAGTCCGTAGTCATGTTCTTTGTATATTGGTTTACTGGTGAAAAAAACTTTAAAAATATAATTCTCCAAAACAATGCTATTGTTTTTATTATAATTATTTTCCTGCTATCGAAATAGCTGTGATTGTCAATATTCTGCAGATTTATTGTTTTGTATCCTTTTATCTTTTCAGGGTGCGGGTAACATGAGCGATTATACAATCTCATTCCATTACGTGTCGCCAGCGGGAATGTATAATCTGGAATTTTTTACTTACCATTTAAAACCATACGGCATCATTCAAGGAAACCAAGATTTAAATCAGCCAGCTGAATGACATTAAATTTACTTTGTGTTGTGCCATCTTAGAGATTCGTGATTAGTATGTGTTATCTCAAAAATGGGATGATTGTTATCGTTAAATCAATGAGTTGTATGATACTGTACCAGTGTAAGTATATACATGTACAGTTCATGTAGCTCCTCGTCCATCTGTAGTCCGTTCCATTTTGTACTTAGTATCTTCAATTAAAGTGATATTTTTAATACAGTCAAATGTGTTATCGGCGACCTCTGAATAAAGGCCAACCTGTGAATAGGTACCATTGTTTTAAAATTGTCATTGATTATTTAGAATAACATGACCTCCGAATAGTGGTCACCTGTAAATGAAGCCATGTGATATGTTTCCCATGCGTGGCTTTTGTTCACATGTTTTAATGTACAAGATATCGTGCCTGTATTAATGTGCCTCCTCGTCTCTTTCTATATTGTTTCATTTGTACTTAATGTCTTCGAGATTTGTTGAAATGTATATTTTGATTAAGCACTTGTTGTATTATATTATATACGAGCGTGTACAGTGTCTGAAAATGGCCCTTCATTCATTTGTGTCTTATTCCATTTGTATAGTTAATACATGTACAATAAAACGTATACTATTTGAATCAACTAACTGCATTATACTAAGAATTGATACTTCTATACAAAAATATGTGTTTATTAGATTTGTTCAATTAGAATCAAGATACCAATAGTCTGGTTCCCAGCGTACTATGCGGCGTTATAGTACGTAGTGTCAGGGGCAGGTAATCCAGACTATTGTACAAACAATCGGAACTCCTCGGCTTTTATCTACAGAAAGTGCGTATTTCTCAGTTACGGAAATGCCCGAGTTGTTACGATTGCTGTAACATGACCGAAGGCATACAAATATCTGTTTGTTTCTGTTGACATGTTCATTAAAAACAGGGAGGTAAGTCTAGGCTTTTTCATTTTTGCTTCTGAAAATGAGTGGAAAGGAAAATAAAGTGATAAAGTGGATGTATTGTTCATTTAGCCTACTAAAAAGCTATGGTATAGTCAAAGACCTATACATACATGTATGTATAGGTCTTTGGTATCTAGT
Source organism: Lutraria lutraria (assembly GCA_964023205.1). Classification (NCBI taxonomy): domain Eukaryota; kingdom Metazoa; phylum Mollusca; class Bivalvia; order Venerida; family Mactridae; genus Lutraria; species Lutraria lutraria. The sequence goes on from OZ026848.1 coordinate 6,218,461, forward strand.
GCGATTTTATTAATCTGTCAAAGCTGAATAATTACACAGTTGCTGGATGCGAATATTTTAGCTGCGATTCACAGTCGATAGTTTTCGTTTATTTTACCGTTATGGAATGCTCCAATCAATGTGTTGATATAAAGGTAAAACGAAAATTATCGTATAACTTACGAAAGTAATCGAACCTCACCGAAGCTAAACATAAATGCTATTAGTCTAGTCAAGTTATGACAAATTTTGGTCGAACCCAGGACAAAATGGTACAAAAATGAAATATGGCTCATTTGAAAGCTTAGACTTTCTACAATATCAGGATAAAAATAGGACAAAATCGGATCGGCCGTTTTTCCAGAAATTCGTTTTAAGTATAGGCCATCATTTATCAAATAATACGTCAATAGCATGTTAACTGATGCGATAACTTTGACAAATACACCAGATAAATTATAAATATCTATTAAATTTTACAAAACATGAATAATATCAGCCCTACAAAATACAAAAATACAAAAAGTAAAAGATGTTTAAGCATTAGTAGTGTTTGAAGTCAAAATTAGATGTTAAATTACCCCACCCACTTATGGTAACATAGAAATTAGACTTATCTCGTGAAAGTGTGATCAAATTTTACAGATCTTTACAACATAACCCGTAAGAAAGTAGATCTCTTTCAGATTCCTGAAAAATTAGTTATCCTTTTTAAGTCTGGTTGCCATGACAACTAAAAATAGTTTAAAAATCCTAAATTCCTCTCCAAAGCGAAAAGGCCTATAGCTTTGTTATTTGACGCCATGTCTAATATCCCTCAATCTAAATCCAACAATTTTACCCCAGAGTCAAAATTCGCTACGCTCCTGGTCTCCATCATGATATGGTCTAACTAAGGTATTTGATTTGCATCCATCATGCATGGTGGGTCTTTGTTTCGATGCGTTTAACGCTGTTTTCAACAATATTCAACGACGGCCAGTTCACCAAACCAGTTTTCCCTGACTGAATTCTAACAAGTACTTGCTTAATTACCATCCTACATGGAGCTGACAATTTCTCCACATAAGGAAATCAACAAGTCCGGCACACTTAACTACTGGATCACAACCACGGCCCATTGATTCTATACCATGAAGTCCGAAAATTCACACTCCTTCAGTCCAGACTGACTGCATCCCTGATCATTCTCTATTATTTTATATTGAGTTTCCTATGAAAATCTGGCAAAGCTTTGTAAAATACGTACATGTATCAATTTAAGGCACTTGTAGGCATTTCTAACCCGACACAAATAAAATGCCACCTACTATGATCATTAATTAGGCCACACCAATTTAATAACTTGTTCATCGTTTTTTTTCTGACGAAAGCAAGCGAGTGAGCGAGCGAAATATTTTTTTTAATACTATTCACTTTTCCGATTTTAGCGAGCGAGCGAAATATTTTTGAAAAATATCATCTTTAATTCCTTCTTTCAAACAAGAAAGTGGGAATGCGAATGGGAAAGTCTGTGTTCATTTATTTCAATAACTGTTACCGTTTACCAGTAAAAACGCTTTTAATGTCCTTATTCAATTGTTTTCTGATGAAAATTGTTGAATCACCCGCAACGAAAGAAGTCAGAATTTTTATCAGCCGAGACAAATGTGGGACCTTAAGACCAGCACTTATCTAGAGAAAACCATTGTGGGAATGAGCAAGCGATAATAGGAAGCAAAAATTAAAAATAATAATATTATTTTTCTAATTTTGATAATAATAATAGGAGCGACAAATCGGATGAACAAGTACTGTAATTAAATTGGTGTGGCCTTAACGTGTTTTGTTTAAACAACTGAACACTGTAGTCATACTTCATCATAATGTGGTCTCACTTGATAAACATACAGATATAAAACTTTACAAATCAAAAATATAACTGTAAAATCCCGATTCACAAAATGGCTTATGACGCAAAATTCTAATAATCTGTAAAGTCAGTTAATTTAGCGAAACATATTGTTCGTCCGAGTAATAATTAGTACATGTAGTTCATAATGTATGTCCTCAAATGGCTCTCACAAAATGAATATCTAAGGCCGGTTCAATTGGACTCTCGTAAGAAGAGAATACGCCAGCTGAAAGAGCTTAGAACGCAATCGCGGCCGAAATGTCTGCATACCAATAATCTTTGAATCGTATGGATTAACTATTGAACACGCTGACATTGTAAACAATGTATATATTAAAACTATCTTTTTTATTGCGAGTTGAAACAATAGGGTTTTTAAGAAAAGGCAATTTCAAACGGTATTGTTTGTTTGGTCATGCTGTATGGTCATGTGAATAATATCTCGTCCACCTCTTCTACCCATCGAGCGGAATAGATAGAAGAGCTTCTAAAATTAGAAGACGATTAATCGAACAGTTCGGAAGAGCTCTTTCTCTTCCGATAGCTCTTCCATTTGACCAATCGAACTGGCCTCCTCTCTCTCATCGACAGCGCATAGGGTCGGATTACCAATTTGGGAATATTCCCCCATTCCTGCACAAGGGCCTACTTCAGATCATGGAGATTGCCAGGGGCTGCTGGTCGACTCTAAATAGAAATTAACTCAACTGTGCAGTTGTACTTAAATTTGTTGTACGCTATTGTGAAAAGATTAATTTTGTTCTTGCAGTAAAAATATCATTATCCTAATACATTCCTATTTACTTATAGGTGTCTTAACAGCTCTAATCTTAATTTCAGCTTATTTCATTTATAAACACATCGATGTAAAATTTGATATGTGTTATTTCATGGAAAGAAGAGTCTTAATTGGATTATTGGTCAGTAAAATTAACGAAACAACTTGTTCTGTTTGACCTCAGAGAATACTTGTAGATATATAATAATAATGCAATCGTATGAAGTGAACCATTTTTCAACTCACGTGAAAAAGTACTGCATTGACCGCGTAATAATCGCGTTTGAATGTATGTTTGTCATCGGCCGCAACAAATTATTGGTATTGTTGATCAACTGTTACTGTAATGTCAGATTTTATTTTGGCATATCAGCTAAATAATTGTGTAGAAGGTCTCTTTAATTTTGCAATACAAGTATTACATGTCCACTTTCAGCCTAGAATATCATGACATTAATAGACGCAGAAAGACAATGTTTTCGGATAACAATGTCAATTTAAAAAAAATAACGAGAGTATAAATTTTAAAGTATATAAGAATATATTCGTCGGCTCAGGAAGTGTTTATCATAATTTTTCTTCAATACATAACATTTTATTTTCTTTACTATCCATGATATATTTAACTATTCTAAAAATTGAAATGTCATACATACTTGGACTCAGTTGGTCTTCCAAAATAGATGAGACATTCGCTCAGAAATCTGATTTTATCCTGGTTATAAGTTTGAGTAATATTCGGTGAAAATATTCAGGCTAAATCGAAAATTACAAAGCATCTGCAGCATGTTAGTCACCTGCATGCACGAAACAACCCTGAACAGTGATGGACCAATCATCAATTGTTTGCTAACATTGCTATGAAAACTAGTAATAACTATTTTAATAGTAAGTTGATATATTTTGATTGTTTATTCTTTATTCATTCATCAGATGTCTAGTTTTGAAATTAGTTACCCACTTGCGCAACATGCGGATTGTTACGCTGTCATATGTTTGATAGATCCCAATCTCAGTGATTATCGAAAAGCCAGTCATTATCGTTACTTTCTCATTGGTTTACATTTTTGGAAGTTTGCTACATTTATTTCCATTTGTATTATCATAAAAGGTCATTTTTTCTGCAAGAAGTCACTCTTCATTGTTCACACATTTGATAAACATGAACAAAAATAGGAAGAAAACATATGTTCATTCTTTGTTTTTCTAGACAAATAAAAAGTCGGGAGTCCATGCTACAATATACATATTCACCCCATGTACGGTTTTGCCGCAAAAAGCGTGGTCTCATTCGATAGAAAGTGGGATACTAGTCCAAAGATTCCTCTTTTGAAACGTTCAGTACAAAAAAGCAGGTTCCAAAAGCCTTCGGTCGCGATCAACAATACATTAACGTAAGCCTGGTCAAGTATACATTAGGTTAGGACTCTTCATTGATAACCGACTATCAAAATCATGCATTAGTATAGGTAGATATTCAGCTATATAGAGTGATTACTTAGTATATCAACTCCTAAGAACATTAAGACGATAGTAGGCTGATTTATTTGACGTCAATTAATGAAAACGACGCACTAAAGTACGAGGCAATACGGATTTTATACGCAACTGTACCGGTTTTCGGATAGTGAAATTATCCGAAAATGAAAAGCTTATTTATTTTGTTAAAACTGGTCAGATTTTGGCCTATTTTATTTTTTATGTATGTTATCATATACATGATCGTTTTATAACAAAATAAATTCTGTACCATTTAGTCCTACCCCATCTGTTAATTTGACTGGACTATATCATTGACCGTGTAATCATGTAGCTTTGACAGTTTAATAAAATCGCATTATAGTGGGGGTGGTAAATTAGGGTATGTCTGGTAACCTAAATCAACAAAATCCAAACAGACTAGAAAAGAAATAAGTAATGCAAAGTTGTATATTTACAGTACTGAGTCGATTTATTGATACATTGCTGTGCAAAAATAACCATATATGAGAGCTAGATAATTGATGTGCAGAGAAAAGTGCACGCCTCCATGCTAGAGTGGTGAGAGTCGCTGACTTCAAATCACGGTAACATCTCACTGATATAAGGTGGTTGCTTCGAACCCCGCTACCAACCATGTCTCTTTATGTGAGAAAGTAGGCAGTTGCTTACGGCGGATGAGAGTCATCCCAGGAGCGATGCTTAGGGGAATTGTTCGCCTCATATGACAAGGGGGGTAATCCTCGATATAAACAAACAAACAAAAGAGAAAAAGTAGTTATTGAGTAATCTCCCTTTGAATATGCGCTTTATTCACGGGGGCGTAAAATTGAGGTTTTCAATTTAGCACATGATTAATTACATGTCAAAACTTATATTGATGCTATTTGTACGAACATTATAATTCTGTTAACCACACTTAGCCATTAAAACTGACAGATGGTTCTATATTACATTCTGTCAAAACCTTACAAATGCATATGCTCAGGTGAGTAGTCAACTCATTTTCGAATTTTAAATGGAAACAAGTCTATGTTATACCATAGAATCTCTGTATTTATTTCCAACAGACAGATAAAAGGGGGACGGTCTAAGTATCATATAATTATGTTATGCAGTATTTATGATGTCATCGACAGTAAGTGCTTTATGTTATAAGAACCGTGTGGAGTTTTTGAACAGGGTTGCTTGCAACCTTGTTCTTGGTTACTACCAGTTTTCGATGCTCACAGAATCAAAATCTGTAGCAGAATCTAAAAAAAAGCTTAAATGGCTTTCCCTATCACAACCAAAAAATAGTTCCAAGGAGAAGACGGTATTCGGTCATATCTGGTTCACACTATCAATATAAAACGACTTTGGTGTAGAGATTATATGTAATATACGTCGCTTAAGAATGGAATCAAATGAAATACGTTAAAACAAAAGTCGAACATGATCAGATTACTGCGCAGATGAACTATTTACTGTCGGTTTATATGTATATGTTAAACGAACCACATTTTACCACGGAGATTGATGATCCAGCGGTTTGGATGCTCGACTACGGAGTCAGAGGTCCTAGATTAGATACTTGGTAGTAGCATAACTTTTTTATTTTTATGAACACTTTTTTTTCAAATAATTAGCTGAGATATTAAAGAGAAAGTATAGTTGTTTTAAATAATGCATTACAAGAAATAAAAAAAAATCTACATAAAAGTTTAAATCATAATTATATGCAGTTTTCATGAAAAATTGATAAAAATAATATCAATAATCAACAAAATGTCTAATACATGTAAATAAATGCCTATTATTTTCAGTGATAAATATGATATCGGACCTATGTGGAGCCGGTATCATAATTTCGTGGCAGCTGCTGCATGGGTTCATGTGTTTTGTACAACATCGGACTGACCGAAAAAAATACATAGGTGCATCATCTAGATATCGGCCCTGTTTTAAAGGTTCATATGAAAACTACAGTAGTAACAATGTATATGTAATACGTACTAGTTAAGAATTGATAACTATGTATTCATTGAAAGGTATGACCTGTAGCGACCGGGCATCGAACCCGGATCTACGGGCACTAACCACCGGACCACGGTCGTGGCTGTGTGTGTGTGTGGCACTCTGTTGCTGATAATACAACTGTCTAACCTTAGGATCAAACCCTGTTCTTCCAGCGCTATCAGTGCTTTGATTATAATAGCGTGGAGTCTTAGTATTTCCTGTGAATTCGTATTTACATTAAAATCGAGATAAATCACAGTGACGGATTAACCATAACTGAATCCTATCACATTCACGGACGCCCAGGAGAATGGAACACAATCGATACACGCATGGTAATGTTATCTGTAAGAACATGCGTTATTTCCAGTTTCTCTTTAATCTTGGCATCTCCATGCAGCCTTCCATTGCCGTCACTCGCTCGGTACACATAACTTCTAATGCGGACCAAAGATCTATTTTTTTCTAGATTACAACCGCCATGCCGAATTAATTAGTCTAGTTACTGTTCCAGGATGCACTGCAAGTCTATGTAAGTTAAGTTTCCCGGAATACTTTCAGTACTTTGATTAACAAAATGTATCTCCAATTTATAACATTAAATGTTTTGTTTTTTTTCATTGTGAGAAATGCAGTATCTATGTACATAAGGATTACAAACCCTAACACAAGCATTCATTTCTAGCCATTAAATTATTGTTTATTTAATGTATATAGAATGAATCATTCACCACGAACTTTTTCTGAAATGTGTTATTTTGGAATTCGTAAACATGAAATTAAAAATGCTATGATAGCATAGAAAATGATGAGTACTAGTTAGTAATATTACCTCCCTTTATGATATAAAGTCAAATAAAATTGACATCGGTTCTACATTTCAAAATATTGTATGGTTGAAAGTTAATTAATATTAGATCAATTTTGTTTGAATGTCACCAATTGTAAGGAACGTTTGTTCATAGTAATTTACAGTTAACGGTCCGTTGTCCTTATGACCGAAACTCTAAGAATATGTAATATATGTAGATCAGATATTGGTGACGAATATCATTAACTTCTTTAATGCCCATGTCTGATCAATTCTAAAACTGAACTTTTTGAACTGAGAATAATGAAATAAACTTGTAAACTTATGTTATAGTCTTTTATTAATAGGAGTTATACTTGTAAAATATCCACAAGCTTTCGTGACTTATCATTCCAACCCCCAGATTGTAGGCGTATAACAGTTCTGTGGACATATTGTTCTTTCTAACGCAACCACACCATGGCGGAAACACCAAGAACAATTACTGTAAAAATCATGTAGTATAATCACAGTAAAAGGTACTTGTTTTGTAGCGTTATATACGATGCAAGAATTGACGTGAAAATGTGTATCGATTATCACGTTGTATTCATACCATACACTGTCATAATGGTTTAATTAAAACAGAAAATTACTTCACACGTGATCATCAATGTTTAACACTTTATACAAAATTGATGTTCTTGATTTATTGGTATCAGAAAAAAGACAAAACAAGATAAATGCAAATCTCTACTACCGATAAAACACGCATCATGAAACCTTTAAACCTGAGACCAGGGATTAAATTTCTATTTATAGGTGCTTATCAAAGGACTATTGACTGCTTCCACTGACTTACTCGTATACCGTGCATTTTCAATTCGTTATGTACGAAACTAAGTTTGTAACGTTCACTGAGCAAATTGTAATGCATAATTGTCATTCGTTCAGGCAAAAGGCAATTCGACGTGTGAGAATGTCAATTCGTTGTGTCCAAAGTCAATTCGTTATGTACTAAAGTCATTTCGTTGGATGCAGAAGTCAATTCGTTAAGTGCTAAAGTCATTTCGTTGTGTGCAGAAGTCAATTCGTTATATATGTGCTAAAGTCAATTCGTTCTTTGCAAAAGTCGGTTCGTTATGTGCTAAAGTCATTTCGTTCTGTGCAAAATACATTTAAATTGTTCACGCATGTGCTGACGTCTCGCAAACTTCATATATTTCTCCGACAGACTATGAGCAATTATCTACCATTCCACATGACCAGTACAACATCGGTGGATAGTTTTGGTGGCGTCATTAAATGGTCAGGATACAACATGGTTCTCCCGTATATCCCAACACTACCGTATACCCGTACACCCAATAATAGGCTTAATCCAGCCACACCCTTGGTTGTTGGTTGCTGAAAAAATGACAGAACCAAGAAACAATAAGGTCGATAAACCAAACGAAAGGCTTGAAAAATATTAATAATTGGTGTGTTATCGGTACAGTTCCAGTTGGTTTCATCCATGCAACGGCGCACCCATAATGTCTGTAAATAAAACAAAAAAAAACGTATTGGAAATAAATAACAGAACCGTCGTGAGAAATCAGGAAACACGGCATAAAAATTAAGTCGATAAGCAAATTTGAATTTAGCAAGTCTAAACATAAACAAATCAGCACAAATACAATCCACTTCAATCATACCCATGCACACGGCCACTGACTTGTTATAATGTCTGTATCATATACTGAATTAACTGGGATTGTCAGGTTGAAGGAAAAGTCCTGTCACGTCCTGTATATAACAGATAAACTGATTATTCTTCCTCAATCTATTAAATAGAATCGTTGAACAAAACACTTAATATACAAGATGGGTGTTAAGTGATAATAACCATTGGAAGAGGAGGTATTTATTGTTTGTCAGTGAAAATCAATTATGGAACACGTTGTAAATGGTTTAACAGACTAAATACAGATTCAACACTTCAATGACAGACAAATTAATGTTTAAAGTAATAACGCTATCATGACAATCATTTTTGTAGATGTCCGTTAATAAGTTAATATATTTGAACAGCTGTCTGTGTATTGCATTAGATTAGAGAGTCTAATTGTTCGCTGTTTCATGTTTGTACCTTAAGGGATTCTTTATCATATTCTGCCTAGTTATAAATCAACTGATCTTACACATTTTGGGCGATGAACCGATCTGTACTTTGGTATTTTGGACAACAATTAAAGCATTAATTTGTATAAAGTAATATGCATTTCTAACCTCCACAACAAACTGTGCTCTGTGTAACGTATACGCCAACGATTGTGCTGAATCCAAGGAAATAATAATGCGACATGGATTCATTTAAATAATATCATTTTCAAAACGAAAACCATTTATATACATTAATAGAATCGTTTCTAACATGGCACACTGAATAAAATCCATCCATAGTGAATGTTGACATTCCATGCAGAGGCACTCGATTTCGTTTTTTTTTTCAACGCAAATCTGTCTTTATATTGGGTGTATAAAAATGTATTATTAAAACGCCAAGGTAGTGCAGCCGCCATCTTTTGGATTGACGGTAGTGACGAAAATAAGCGTGGGTCCCGGCTTTCCTTCTAATCTGCACGTGCTTTCCGGGAACCTTGCTTTCGTTGTAGTGTGTCCCAACTTTAAACGTTTTGACAGCTTTTACAAGGAAAGCCGGGACCCACAATATTTTGTCACTTCCGTCAAACGAAAAAATGGCGAGTTCACTACCTTGGAGTATTTTATACACTGAATAAGGGAAAAAATGATCTTGTTCATCTTGCAATTATCCATTATATATTGTTTTACATAAATTATACATCTAGCACATTTTACACTTTCACAGAATGTTTGTCAGTTGTAGGGTATGCCCCTTTAAAGTTGGTATCGATTGAGAATGTCAAGGCTTCTATCTTGTTGTCTAGGAAACTATAGTTTGAAAGCAAAATGATACAGTGATGTCCGCTGTATTTTTAAAAGCATCGTGTTTGCTTTTATCTTAACCGGTATGCATTAAAATGCTGAACTAACAAACTACAAACATCAAGGATGACCTAGTAAGACGTGCGTCGCGTACACGTGAGCATTATAACGAGCAATTGGTGTATTAAGATTGATTAAGTAATCAGTAAAGTCAAGTCCACCAGCTTGTCACCTTTTTACAGACAAGCAATTTAACGGTATTTTTGTCTGTTTGACCATGACGGAAGCCATAGTAACCACAAATCATACAGCGATCTTAGGTTTTATCTCAAATTTAAATCACATGACTTAATTGGTACGTACTGAATTGTGTATATTTACATAAACAAAAGAAGAAGAAAATAGATTGTTCCAGATATCCACACTTTTAAATCTCCATTTAGAGTTGCCATTCGTTGTCCATCGAGATTTACAAGATTCTTGAAACCGATGAATTATGGCCACAGATGCTGCAGAATTTGCAAGCAAGTAGTACAATTTCTCGAGTACAATACATTGGAGGCAGAAATTGTCATAATTTACAAAATAAAGATCAGAGAATGTATGTTATTTATAAAGCGGACTATTTATTGTCAGAAATTCTTCGCTATGTTCGGTAATAAGGTTATATATTTCAATCGCTTACATGGAAACAAAACGCAGACGTTGAATGTAATCGTGAAAATAATGACACAGAAGCACATTTATAGAAAAAAACAAAAGCATGCATTCTAGAGTAACAGATGGAAACCAAAGGAGATTCGGTTACATGTTACTTTTCAAACGTCGACCGAGTATTTTTTGAATGAGAAGTAACGACAGGGTCTTTCATATTCTATTTGAGTGACGCTGGTAACTGCATCTGCACCGGCTGTATTCAGATTGCACACATAGTACGAAGCAACCTCTCTAGTGTAACACCCTTTGGGAGTAGCAAAAGTGTCTCGTTCTTAAGACGTTTTGGTTTTAGAAAGGTCAAATTAATAGTTAAAACGTGCAATGAGAAAACATGTTTGTTTAAAGGAGGTTGTCGCGCAAGAGAGGGCCGCTCTGACAAGTTTGCACTGTACGTCCAAAGCCAAAAGTAAGACAGATAAATACATGTACTCGGCAATGAAAAGGTCATCAAACAGTCACACAATAACACAACAACATACCGTAACATACCAAGATGTCCGTACAAATAAATATGGTATTTCACGAACGTTTTATTAGCTATCACGCCAAGTTGATTTACCAGAGCTAAGATGTAATTACTTAAAGATAGTCGCTTCTGGAAATATTATGTCAGGAGTGTGTTATCACTTTTGCTGATTATCACAGAAATTAGAGTGAAGTATTTTCAATGATGACAATCATGGCATTTTTATCAGAAATATCAAACTAGAGGTCTTAATAAAGCATCGAAACCATGGTAAAACTGTTGAATTAGAACCACATATAATTCAGCTAATGTACTAGATAAATCACAGCTAAACGGATACAACTTCAAAATTTATCATACTATAAAACATTGACATGTTCAATTAATGTTAATATGGATTGTTTTCAGGATTTTTTTATCTATATACAGTAAACAAAAAACAATGACAATACACCTTTGTAATAAACAAATAATTATGTCTTAATAATTACTAATTAATCAGTCTATGATATTGCATATCGGACGTTTTTTATATTGATGTGCGCGCTAAATAAGGTGTGCCCGCATCCCATATGTGCAAAGCAATCTATATTGGATTGCAGAAAATTCAATCATCGCTATAAAAGTAACCTTCCTATCATATAGGGAGCGATTTTCTTATCTTTATCAATAATTATATTCATAAATGCTTATTCACAATATGATGGTTTCATTTTATCAATTATTTGCTGAACTATGGTTTTGGCAAGCACACAATTCTTATTTGTCTAACACCAACCATGGCTGTATTATAATTGCACCTTTTTTCAAGTTTCTGTTAACACATTGAAGAATCAAATCTATTTATTCGTGACCATTAAGGCTTTACTTGTCTATCGGCAAAGAGTATGTAATTTTATCACTTTACTTCATGAAAATTTATCGTGACCTATCAGAAGTTTTCTATTACAAAACGTAAAATTGTGCTTCACCAGATAATTCCTAGACATTTTGTTTCTCCCATCTTTTTCTCCTAATGGTATGAACACAATTATACAAATGCCTCCATAAGCTCCCTCGTGTGTTGTTGTCAAACGTTAGCCGACTTACAGACACCCTGTTAAGTCTAAGTTAATAGAACTTATAATCGATTAATAGATGAGTCGTTTTAACAATGCTGTATCTTTTTTCTATCAACACGATCATCGCCTGTGGCCGCATATATACATCTTAAAAACATATCTTCACGCGAACACTCACTAGCAATTAGATTATTATTATATTTCTAGACGGTTTTTGAAATTGTCATGCCATTCTGAGTATTACGTGTTTAAAGGCCCATTAGCTTTTTGATTTATGTATTACTGAACAATAGTAAAATGGTAGTAAAATATAAGAAGTGTATATTATTTGCTCTAAAACAATATCTACATAATGCTTTTCCTTTAAAATGTTGACAAATGTTTTTTCTTATTTTTTTGCAATATCATTGAAAAAAATACCGTCCTACATTTGTATATGTACTTCGTGATTAAAAAAGAAAATTTCGGAATGTTTTTATTGCAAGTAAAAAGTCAATTTCATTGAAAATATATCTTTCTAGGTAATATATGACCTACTTTATTTTTAACATCCAAAATGCTAATAGAGCTTTAAGAATCTGTGTTCTGTGTGTTAATAGACTGTGGCTCAGACAACGAAACTCTTATACCAAATGCATTGACATAATATCGCACATATCTAGATATATTTTATCGTTGGAATTTGAATAGAAAGACAAACAGGGTAGTCGGGAAATCCCACTTACCGTGATCACTCGTGTAATGGCTGCACCTTTGAATTAAACGCAGTTTAAAAATCAGTGGGAATTCTGGGTAAAGGGTAAAGTCTCTTCAAGCAAAACGCGCAAATATATTTTAGCAAAGAAAAAAATACCTACACGAAATAAACGCGCTAGCTATTGTTTCAGTAACGCAAGCTTCATGAAAATATAATAATGACTTATGAAATATAACATAATTCAATTTTTCTCAACATGCCAACAATTTTTTCCCAACACCTCGGGTTTATCATAAATAGCGACAAGATCGGTAAACATGTACTGCTGAATTTCAAATTCGCGTAGATCTTTGTTTGGCTCTATCAGATTCCGTTAGAGAAACATTATGAATGTTTTCACCGTTTCAAAACCCAGTTGGTAAATATCGTCCTCGGTAAACGTATATTTGTAATATATATTTAAATACATTGTATATATAAATATGTTTTTAGTTTGACCCGAATTTTGTCTGTTTTTTTTAGTCCTTGTCGGATTACTTGGTGTAAACAGTAGATTTCATGGTTATCATGTACGATTAAACTCAACCGAATAAAATGTTCCTAGAAATAAAACTGAATCTTGAATTCTAGTACTAGTAAATGCACTGCGACGATTTCCTTTCAATCGTCGATGAACGTGAGTTACCTTAATTGCTGGGCAAACACATTACTTTCGCCTTTTGCAAATTTCTTTGCCAGATATGCCAGATTAAATAAGTAGTGGGTGTAAACTCGCTACTGTTTCTATGGCGACAAAGCCATTAAGCATGTATAAAAAAGACGACAAAGCCATTATGCGAGTATAAAAAACAGCTATATCGTGAATGTCATGTGGCGTCATCATTATTACTGTTTCCTTTGGCAAGGTGAATCTGGATACATTGAATTGTTTGTCATTACGCAATTTTTCCGTGTTTTCTGACTGCATTTTGTAGTAGGAATTTCTAACTAGACCAGCTGCAAACGTTATGTCTACTGATACTTAATTAGAAATTACGCTAATGCATTTCATTTATGATCGAATCGTTAATCACTGCTAAAAACAAAAGAACAAGCCCCTTAAATCCACATTTTCCAAATTCACAACCTAGTGCAACCCACCCCCTACATTTGTAACACCAATTTCCCCCAAATTTAAAACGGTGTAAAATAACGTACATTGATAACACGCATTTCTCCCACCAAATCCACAACGCCATTCAATAAAAAAAATCACCTAATTTGTTTTTTACACCAATTTCTCCTAAATTCTCCTCGAAGTACAAAGAAAATATTTTATAACATCTTCAAATAAATCCACAAGCATCACAGCAAGAAGTCCACAAAGCGTTAGAAACAGCTTACATCATTAACAACCAAACGATAAGAGCCATACAAACACTCACGAGCGAGCAACAACCCTTCAATGAGTTGCAATACATTTCATTGAACATCTGATGTCTTATTCACACCCTAAATTGTTATGGCCGTGGAAGTCTGTGAATGATAGCAACATAATGAACTGTGTACGTTTATTCAAATGGTCCAAGCATTTTAGTCTGGATTACCTGTCCCTTGTTACTTTGTTGTAGTAGTACTAAAATACTATAGTACGACGGGAACCAGACTACATGCATTATACATTATCACCATGTACAATTATAATTGGTTTGGCTCTTGGGGCATGTACCGTCCATTCACATGCTGAAATATTAATACATTTAGGAAATGTGTTAATCAGCATCGGGCATTAGATCCACACGGTATTATGACCACTACATATTGAAAAGAAGCACATGTCAGTTTGTTTACTAGTATTACAATATCTTTGAGTGGTCTTCGTATCTGTCAAATTGCATCCTGGTAAAAAATACATAAGGCCGGGCTAAGGTGGATTTCGTTTTTCCGTTTCAATTGGTTTAAGGGTTTTCTTTCTTAGGTATTTCAGTCATATGAAGAGAAGACAATTTTACCCGTTTAAGACCATTGCAGGCATTTCCTGCAAAGAATGGTTAGGTTTTGAGGTAACAAAATTTATACCCGTTTCATTACGTTGTAGGTGCACAAAGGATATTGAGGAAAATAGACAAGTCCTGTTAAATACGTTTGGTTTCTACAAACAGTTCTATAAGTATGCAATGATACACTGGTAGCTACCAGGAGCAGGAACGAATACATCTGAAAATCAAGCATGTCCCTCGCTATGGACGTGGAGGGGGAGTTGCAGTTGTATATAAAACTGCTCTAGATATTCAGCTTCTAACCTCCACCAATGATAAAGTTTTCACCACTTTTGAACACATGGAATGCATTGTAGCCATCAGAAACTATTCTCTGCGTCTGGCTGTTGTGTATAGACCACCACCAACCACTAAAAACGGTCTAAAAACTAGTTCTTTCCTGGAAAATGAGTGGCCGTCGTTTCTGGCCAAACTTGTAACAACAGAAAATAACATCATAGTTGTTGGGGATCTGAACATCCACCTTGACAATCTTTTGAACTCAGACTCTGTAAAGTTTACTAGTATACTTGAATCTTGCGGCATGCGGCAACATGTTACTGGGGCAACTCACGTGGCTGGCCACACACTGGATGTGGTAATTACAAGAGACACCGACACGTCTGTCTCACATGTAGAAATATCCGATCCTGGCCTACCTGACAACAGTGGAAAGACGTCACGTGATCATTTTGCAGTAGTGTTTAATGCATGTGCTGCTAAACCTGCACCTATCAGAAGAACTGTGAATATAAGAAAGTTAAAATCGATTGACATCAATAAATTCAAAAAAGACATTGAATCCTCAGATATTTTGAAAAGTGGACTGCACACATCAGACGTGGATGAACTTGTTGAGGTGTATACCCATGGACTTTCATTACTTATTGACAAGCATGCTCCCCTCAAATCCAAAACCATAGTTTTAAGACCCTCCTGTCCTTGGTACACTGAAGATCTACATGACGCCAAACATCTGAGACGAAAATTGGAGCGAAAATGGCGAATGACTAAATTGACAATAGATCATGAAATATATAGGAATCAATGTTCGGCAGTCAACAAAATGTTAAAACAATCCAAAGTTAGCTATTACACGGAGAAGGTAGAGTCCTGTGGTCGTGATCAGAAAGGGTTATTCAAGATAACTAAACATCTGATGGGTGAAGAAAAGGAAGTTGTGCTACCATCTGGTAAACCTGCTAAGATGCTTGCACAGGATTTCAGTGACTTCTTCATCAACAAAATTGAAGGAATACGTACTGAAATGGCCTCCAGTACTCAGTCTAACCAACATGACGACTGTGCTGAATTCGAAACACCCTTCAAAGAAGAGCAACTATCAGAATTTTCTCCAACATCTGAGGATGAAATCCGGAAACTAATAAATAGATCACCAAGTAAATCATGTGAACTTGATCCAATACCAACATGGCTGTTGAAGGATTGCTTAAATGAACTATTACCAATATTAACAAGAATATTCAATGCATCACTCAAAAGTGCTTATGTACCCACTGCTTTTAAAAGCTCCAGAATAAGACCACTAATAAAGAAGCCAGGCCTTGATCAAAATGTACTGAAAAATTACAGACCTGTGTCAAACTTACCTTTCATTTCCAAAGTTCTTGAGAAGGTAGTCGATGCTCAACTAGAAGAGCATTTAACACTGCATAATCTCCACGAAGAACGTCAGTCCGCATACAGAAAATTCCACTCTACTGAAACTGCTCTACTTCGTGTGCAAAATGACATCCTTTGTTCTCTAGATCAGAATAAAGCTACGGTCCTGGTAATGCTTGATTTATCAGCAGCATTTGACACCATTGATCACACCACTCTCCTACGCAGACTTGAAAATCATTTCGGTATAACGGGCAAGCCATTAGAGTGGATGAAATCCTATCTGTGTGACCGCTACCAGACTGTGTGTATAGATGGTGAACTTTCAAAACCAGTACTGATGAACTATAGTGTACCACAGGGTTCTGTGCTTGGTCCGAAGAACTACATCATGTACACAAAACCAGTGGGTGAAATCTGCAGAAAGCACCAACTACAATATCATTTCTACGCTGATGACTCACAATTGTATATGGCATTCAAACCAAAAGATTGCGTCTCGCGTGATGAAACACTACAACGAATTGAAGCTTGTCTGAAGGATATCTTACACTGGATGAAAGCAAATTTGCTGAAATTAAATGCTGACAAAACAGAGGTAATCCTGTTTGTACCGAAACGAAATGCCAGAACAGCCGAGAATCTAACTGTGAAAGTTGGCGACGCTGTGATCAGATCATCATCGATGGTGAGAAACCTCGGTGCCATGCTGGATTCACATTTGGACATGGTTAAACATGTTAACTCTGTTTCAAGGTCGTGTTTCATGCAGATCAGACAAATAGGTCAAATCAGACAATATTTGACTGTTGATGCAACAAAATCCCTTATCAATTCGTTAGTAACATCAAGGCTGGATTACTGCAATTCGTTACTGTGCGGTTCCCCAAAAATCATTCTGAACAAACTACAAAATATTCAAAATACAGCCGCCCGCCTCATCACACGGACACCACGTTACAATCACATCACCCCTGTGCTGAAGGATCTTCACTGGCTTCCCGTACAATACAGAGTGGAGTACAAGGTGTTGACTCATGTATTCAAAGCACTAAATGGAAAGTCCCCTGGCTACATCAGAAGTATGTTGGAAGTATATACTCCACAAAGACAGCTTAGGTCTAAATATGACTCTGTTCTTCTAGTTGTGCCGAGGATGAGGACTGTCACGTTCGGTGATCGATGTTTCACGGCCGCGGCACCTAAGCTCTGGAATGCACTGCCAACTGCACTCAGAGACAGTAAAACACTACCGTCATTCAAGAAAGCGCTGAAAACGCACTATTTTACAAAAGCTTACTCAGGCTATTAGGTTTTACTTCTTAGATAGTATTTAATTCCTTTGAGTATGGGGGTCTCTTTAAAGGTAGTATCTTTATACTTTTGGAGACGGTTTCTTGTAGCAGTGGTATCTTGACGCTTTTCTTGAAACACTAATTTAATTTAATGTACCTTTAGTAAACATTCAGTGACATTGCGTAGTGAACAGTGAACACCGGCTGGTGGAGTAATGCGCGTGTGGACTGGCCAAACAGCTTACGAAGCCAACCGGACTTGAATCATTTTAGAATTATTGTGTACCTTACTTGTATGCATAAATTAATGGTGGATTTGTTGACTTATAATTTTGTCCATAGTTGTATATATTTTACCCATATCATTTTTGACTAACATGTTTGTATTTATTACATATTGTTTTAACCATGTCGTAATCGTGATTGTACAGCACTTTTGAACGTGTAATTACATGAAAAAAGGGCTATATAAATATGGTATAATAATAATAATAATAAAAGATGAATGCCTTAATTTCCCAGAGGATGACTTTCATAAAATCCCCATTATTTACTACGGTACAATGCCATATTTTGTGAACTTTTTTGCGAAAACTAATGCTTTTCACAATTACATGAAACCATTAAATTAGTTATTGACTGAATAATTGATGTGATGCCTGATTTAATGGAATCGGAAAAAAACATCAATTCAGCTATGGAATGTTTTCAAGTAACAGGAAATACAGCAGTCAGAGAACCATATACACTTGTATGTTGGTTTTGGTTGTCTATCGCTGAGCTCGTTGATATTAGTATGTTAGTGGTGTATGGAATCCACTTATCTTAACTTTAACCTTTGCCGAGTTTAATACCAGATCTAAAGCATGTGACCGCTTCAGTTAGATATCCTATTGGTATTCTCATGCCCTATATTGAAATCAAGTACTGAAAGTCTACTCATGGAAAGAACTTGCATAGACTTGCACAGCAACATGGAACGGGAACTAGTTGCAATTGAATGGTGGATATAGAAAATATAGTACTTCGTTCCTCATTACAATTCATGCGCGCCGAGGGAGTGGCGGCTGTGTAAAGCTGAACTATCGTTCAGTTTTAAAATATAAAAAAAAAAAAAAAAAAAATATGAGCGAGGAAATCATGTTTGGGTTCGTCAGATAGATCGATCACATATATTCCATTGATAGCAAGATTAGTCTATCACTGTACAGTATGAAGGATTTAACGAGCGTTTTCTCCGTATTTCTCTTACGAATGTTGAACATTTTCCGTAATTCTGCAAATTATCGAACACATGATCTTAATCAGTGACAAACGATGTTAATTGGAATAACTTCAATAAAATGATCATGAAAATCCAATCTGATTAAAATCATATCCTTAAACCCGCTACGCTATGAGGATCTGAAGACGACCTATAGAAGGTCACCTCAGGTGACCTTTTCCACTAGCCAATCAGCGCCTTACTTTCATAATTCTGAAAGTGATCTGATTCTATTTTTAACCGCAGTAAAAAACAATATTTGACTTGTAGTTATCACGAACTCCTATTTTACGCAAATAAATGTAATGATAGCGCCCATGTGACATGCGTGTTTATTAAATTTTCTGTACTACTATGGCCGAATCGATCAGGATTACTAAAAAAATCAAAAAGTGGTTGCAGACAAATATGTTATACGTAATTTAATGTTTACTAACGTTTAAATAACATCGTCAGGTAAAAAGTTCATTCGGCCAAAGTACCGATGAAACGAGTTTTACGATTGGCTGAATTATAAATAGATATAAATAGTGATCATGGAAATTCCGAGTTTTGAAAATAGAAACTGGTATAGGCCGTCATCAGATCTTGCCGTAAGGGAGATCGAATACTTTAGTCAGATTGATGAAAATCAAACAAAAGAAACACACAAAAAGAGGAGGGTTTTGAAGTCGCAACCGTTCAATCAACAACCAAGCCCTCTACCAGCTGGTGTTGCTGGATGAGGACAAAATAGATTACATGTTATAGAAGATATAATTATTTGTATTTTACCATAATGGACCAAATTTAGGTATCTGGTTTCAATAATTTAATACAATTAGTTCACAGCGAGGCATCATTTTAAAATCTAATTGTGACCAAGTATACGCAACTGTCTGATTAGTTCAGAGCTAAAAGGCCTAATCTAATAGTTACCATGACATTTAAGAAATAAGGGTACTAGGTAAATTTTTTAAGTCGCTTGTAAAATAAGAAATTCTAGTACAATAAATATTTGGTGACGTGTTTTCTCTACAGTGCAATATAATCTGAAGTGATTACAGTCTGGCTTCGAAGTTTTCTGATATTTCACTAGCTTGGCCGGGGAACTTACACAATGGAAGCCAGCTATCACGAACTTGCTCTGTTAAAGCATATAAATATAGCAACAGAATCCAGGTATAAAAATATTTTTTAGAAACGGTGTATCTGTCTCCAGAGCTACGATACAAAAAGAGATCTCGTATACAACTAGCAGCATGTATGCTACCATTAACAGCCTCTCAGATACTTTTATGATATTTAATTATGTGTATGAATTATCAGATGGTCCAAATTGGTTTCCCCGTTCATATCAGACCGATATAATCTTTTTGCTTTGGCATGGTATTATAAAGCCACCATGGGATTGCCAATGTCGATACAGCTTAGGAATGTAGATTTAGAAATAATGGGACCTTCGTGGTCGAGTGGTTATGGTCTCTCACTATTAGTTGTCACAAGTTACTTACCGCTGTGAGTTCGAGTCCAATCCATGACGTGACAAAATTACACGTGAAAAAGCTGTCAAGCCAGTTGATGAATTGTTGGTGATTTCGCGCTGGGGTATGCATGAGGATTTCTCCACCGTTATATAGCTGAAAAATAATCAAATAATTCTGATGGTTGGTACGATGACATGAAACCCCATGGTACAAGCTAGAAATGTGTCCGTGGGATATGAATGCCTCCGCTCAGAGCTAGGTCAAAAAAGGAGCCATAACTCCTGTCAAAATGTTTGGAATTTAACGAAAATCAAAGTTGGCCTGTATTTTATTGTCAAACACCTTCATGTAAAATATTAAACTAATATATGAAACATTTCTTAGGTTATCGCTCGGAAACCAAAATTTGTACGGACGGACAGGGTAACACTGCATGTCCTTCCTAATGGCGGGGGCATAAAAATAGATCGGGGGACGGAGCCTTGTCGAAATAAATGTTCTCTGTGACATTTCCACGGAATTCTTTACAATCAATATCATAATAAATTATTATAAACGCTAACCTCTAAATTGCACGTCACGTAACAAAAGTGTCAGATATAAAGAGTGATTGGGCAGAGTTAATTAATAATAACTGCTAGTCAAAATTACCAGAGGCCAGTGAATTGAGTATATCGATAATTTGAGTAAATCAAATACAAAGAATCCTATAACATTCAATGAGACACGTTGTATACTTGGTGGCGAATGTTTGTTGTTAAAAACTGTTTAATTAATAACAATAATTCTATTGACCATGTCCCTGAGCATTTAAGGTGTTCCTGATATGCCACTATCGTTTACAGCAGTGTTTTGACAAACTACTAATAATGTAAATATCAAGCAGGCTGGAGTCCACAGCAACTTTGCTTCAGAACGAATATCTATTGTGATATCTTGTATTATGGCGACAGACGATGTATATTGATTGGTTAAAGGTATCTGGGAGACCTCTAGCGATAGGCAAGCTTATGATATCTCGAGAATATTGGAAAATCTCAGTGACGATATAATAAGTAAGACATGAAAAGACAATTAAAACTTGAAAGCTTGTGGATTTAATATTGACTTTATAAAGTACGCCAGAAAGAAGGAAACAAATTAAATGGATAGTTTTTATTTTACGGTAAGTTTTCTATGATAGCTATTTTTCCAGTTTCTTCGCTGTTTCGTTTTCGGAATCACTTTTAATACTATATTTTGAAAGTTTTTTTTTTTTTAAGTTGCCAAGAACAAGAATACCGAGGAATTTTAGACACGTGACTTATATGTTGCATAAAATATGAAAATAATCACATCTAAGAAAGATAAAAATTTTACCTTTCGACGCTGTGTAAGGACATATGTTGCCTTCGCAATCATTCTTATTTTGGTCCAGCCTGTGAGGAATTTGTGTGTTTTAGATCTGATAGTATTTTGGGGAAGGTAGGATATTTCGCATGTTGTTGGTTGTTTCTAGTAAACATTTACTTGTCTGTATTTTAGAGCATTTTGTCAAAATGCCAGTTATTAAAGATACATTGGTATTTAAGAAACGTCTGATTGTGATATAAGCAATACCCTGTTACTACTTGTTTCATTGGGGTTTAACATCGAACCAACACTCAGTGCCATTAGGTATCACCAGCTACAACTGTGGAGGAAGACCCTTTGCGCACACCGTGAACTAGCAGGACAGGTTCTCACGTGTGAACTTTTGTCTCGGGTAGAATTCGAAGGGCTTGTGATAACTTGTCAGAGTATAAGACCACTTGGCCACGGAGGCACCCCACATTGAAGCTTCAAGTGTTCATGAAGTGTTCACGTCTCTCCTATGTAGAATTGCCATAATTTAAAACCATCCAAATTGAAATTCATGCTTTTATAAAATTTCCGGTATGTTTTATTCTTAATTGTTTTAAATGGTAGTAGCGTTACTCTGCTTAGAAATAATTAGTACTAATCTTCCTTTTTCAACTTACAAATACCCGTGGAATACGAGTACGGAAACAATGTTATGGATTGTCTTTAGTGTTAAAGCCTAGTATGCCTTCAACTTCCCAAGACCAGCTAGAACAAGACACATAAAGTTCGAATCCAAATATACCCTCTTTAGCTCAAATGTAAAGACTTCCTACTACTGTTTGGACCTGATCATTGAAACACACAAATGCACTCGACGATAAACTACAGGTGCTTGTCGGAAGATACTGAGGATCAGATGGCCAGAAACTACTTTAAACCATGGGCTCTGAAAGAGACCCAACTAGAAGCCAATCACCAACAGTGAAGTGAAGGACCAAACCCAAGGCAGACTCACTTGCAAGAAAGTATTGAAGGCCCTATGTCCAGCAGTGGGCGGAAATGATTAAGTATTATGCTCTGGATAATGGGCGTTCCATTCTTCGGGAAGCTATCTGCATAAGTATTAATGTATGCTGCTGTTGATCTTGTATGGTTATTGTATTTTAACCAGGTTTTTACTTTGTTGCCAAACTTGGTACATATATATATAATGGATTTACGGAGCCTTGCAAGCTTTGGATCATAGTAGGGGTTCTTTGATTAAATGTCCCTTAACGGAAATTAGGAAAACAGTTTTCCACTCATTAAACTGACGCAAACCTGACTCTAGACCTTGCAGCGTTTCTTGCTCCCAGTTTGAACATTCCTTTAGTTTGTTGTTACTTTTATTAATACCGACATAGTATACCCTTCACATTTATCAAACCTTCTCTTCGTAAAAAGTATGTAAATAACGAACAATTATCTGCATATGGCGACTCATTCCAATTAAAGATATGACGTCGTAACTTGTTCTTTGTATTTTAAGAAAGCTCGGTCTTGCTTATTCCCGTGTATTCCTTCTTTGTCCGATTATTGGCTACATGTTGAAGGGTGGTAAGGAAATATTTTCTGTTTTAAACAAACACTCAATGAATCAATATTTTGCAATCATGACAAACTTAGATCATTATCTAATTACAAAATGTAGTAATTAGAATACTATTAGTAACAGATGTAGATCTAATTCTATTAATTGACAGAGGTTTTGAAAAGCGTTTTTAAACAGTAGAAGAAGGACTAGACTGGATTCAATAAATAAATGTGTTAATGACTGGTATATTGTTTATAATGAGACCTTTATTAAAAAGGATCCTTGATGATACTAATCCACATTTTTTTCAGACACAGTGTCATCATATTCCATTAAATTTGTAAAGATGATAAGTTTCGTTATTTACGTTCACATGTCTGTATGAATCATAAACCTGCCTTACAATGGAATCAGAAAATGTCAAAGCAGAAAACTAATAGCTTATCTAATCAAATGAGCATTGTACTATGTTCAGGCGATTAGGGGGCTACAGTAACATTCGGTCTTTGACATTGAACGTAGACGATCAGGTCTATAGCATTAAACTATTGCAAGTAATACAAACAAAATATTTTGGCAACTAAGTATGAAAATATTGAGTAAATAATCTTGAATAATGACTTGAACCCGTCTTGCAAAATGTGGGTGTAATTATGGATGTTTTCTTTTCATTTTTACTGTCCTCTTGCCAACTATCACCATGTCCAATTCTTAATAGTTTAATTCAAGTACATAGAAAAATTATGTGACTTACCAATTATACCCTGACAAAGCCCATCCGTATTTGAGCTACTCGGATAATATTGCCTCCATTCGAAATCTCAAATAATCCAACAAATTGTATCCAGTCCAAAATCATTCCAACAATAAATCAACAAATAAGAAATATGACTAAAATGTATTGCAGTAATATGCGTTTTAAAAATGTCACGAACGTATAAGTATAAGCTGCTCTTTCAAATACTTTTCCGAATGGAATTCATGAAAATACGATTTTTCTTGAACTTTTCGTGCATATTTCATGAATAATTCACGATGTAAGAATAACTATTTGGCAATTTGAAAATAAGTTACCTTTTAATTATTTCAGCTGCATCCCAATTTATGTCAATCCATAGTCAAAGCTTTTGCGTGATTTATTGGTTATCGTTTGGTCCTGTTTAGTGCCATTAGATTTCCCATTGACTTGAAACTTACTTAAATGATTTACAGTTTATCATAATAATAAAGTCCTACTGTTACATACCATTTAAAGCATCAGACATAAGAGTGTCATTTTGGAAGGTGATTAAAATTGTAGCACTGAGAAGTTTGACGCCACTTCTATCAAATTTGAGACAATAACTTAATAAACGTCTGGGAATTTCTAACACTATCTTCAGATGATTCCCTTCAATTTTATTTTCAGAAATTGATATCTGGCATTTAATATTGATGTATTCAAATGGTTAAGGTGATTTGCAATTCTCATGTTTGTAGTGTTCAAATTTGATTAAAAATATCGAGTTATTGTCTTGCTTAATGAACAAGCTGTAGTAATTAAAGCTGATTGTCTGATTAAACATAGTTTTATCCAGTGGACTACTGACAGTCATCTATAATGCAGAATGTGTTAGAGACATGTACGTTTAGTACAGCCTTTATTAAGGTCATCAACTTACGGCATGTCAATCAGAGTGTTGAATTTGATCTTTCAATGAGACAACCCAAGAATTATTCCTGCAAACTTTGGTTGGAATTAGCTCTGTGATTTTGGAGGATATTTTGTTTAATGAAAGACCAATCTTTTCGACGCACGAAAGACGCAGAGTGACCACAAAAACTTTTACTTTTATGCTCAGACGAGCTAACAACGTTTGCTCTTTGTAATACGGTAGTCCAAATGATGTAGTGATCACTAAGTGGGGGTTTACTTTCTTCTTTCATTCTTAATTCAGCAGACAATGATCAGTGGATTCTTTCAAAACGAGAGACTTCAACTAGTTATGATTCATACACATTGTACCACGTCTTTATCACCATTCTCCCATATAGAATAGAAAAACTCTCAATGGAGCCTGTGTTTAAACATTCGTTGAAAATTTTTGCTGCATGAAAAAATCAAAATTATCTACTGAACAAGAAAGCATAAATAAATCTAACCAATAGTTTTCTAACATGATTTGTATCTATAAAAACACTTTGAATAACATGAGGCCTTCATTATGTAAATGCTTTCCATAAATAGACTTAATGTCTTCTCGAGTCATTTATATCTAAAACAGGAATAGATAATGAATGACAAAATACAACAAGATAACAATGGTAACAATTGAAACCTGTCATATTTATGTATTTTCACCCATAACACTACTTTGTGAAAATCGATATCTTTATAAGTAGAAGTACAAATTCTGTTAAGTAAAACGATTAATATATATATAATAGGATCGGGTCTTTAGAATTTTGAAAACTTCAAAAGGGAAAGTCTCAAGTGAAAATAAATATATCTATTAATACTCGCATAAGAGTGGTTCTTGCCGTGACAGAGTCACCTTTCAACACTTTCTGGAAAGTTTACTTTTCATGTCATTATACATTATGCCAGCACGTACATGTTGTAGAGTTTTCCCAATTCCTTATATCTCGTCTGGGAGACTTTGAACTAAAATAGCACCCTGAATGATTCTGTAAGTCATAATTCTGCCATTTTCCTTATATTATTATATTAGTTGGCCACACAATCCGTTTGCAGCTAGTTTCTACTAATCGTAAATGATATTGAACATTGTTTACGCGATATCAAAATAACCTCTTAGAAAGTTGATGTTTGGTTTACTCACCTAATACGTTTCAAATCGTAACTCTGAGCTAACATGAATTGCTACTATTGTACTACCATTGGCCTCCGCTGATTATCACATCAAACAGAAGGGGTTGCACTTCCAGATGAAGAGAAAGAGGGAAATTGGCAGATCACACACAATTGTAATTTTAGCAGGGTACACAGGTTGAGCCAGTTGTCTAAAATATGTAGAGTACAACCTCTCCATAGCAACACCTTTGTGAATATCAAACTTATGTTGTTTTTGTTGTGAGGTTGTTGCTTTGGAGAAGTTAAATTAATTGTTAAATCGTGCAGTTTTTTGTTTGTTAGAAGCATTTATGTCGCAAAAATAAGATAAATTGCCTTGCTTATCAGTATTGAATACATAGTTGTGAGTGAGACATTTCTTGATAACACTCCACTGTGGGGAGCATCTCTATCTGTTCAATACCAGCATTTCCTCTTCATCAAGTCATTAGAATTTGTGATGAAAATGAAACATCTTGTATATTTTAGACATTCTTCATTTGTTAAAATTGATTTGTATTTTCAATGCATTAGTTTGTAACATTCTCTCCAAAGTATTTCTGTTTCTCATCCTTTTTTGAAATCCGAATGTTGTTCCTAAGCAACATAATCCGTCTGTGAACATAATAAATGACATTATTTGTGATGATTTGTTTTGCTTTTAAATCTTCTGCAATGATTTGTGAAATGTTAGAACTTCTCTTTAAATGCCTTTATTGATGTGATATATACGAGTTTTTATGAGCAGCATTAAAACAGCGTTGGTTCATTCTTTAATGTTATGGCAGTTTCCCATTTCTTAATTAGACTTTATTGGTTGGTGCTCTGACGATTATTTGATCAATTTTGCCTTGGATGCAAAATAATTGAATGTTCTACATTGATTGTTTACAATTATATGGTTGCATTTCCATGCAATATGATAGTTTGTTAGATTGTCTCAATGTCAAGGCCTTATGTGTTATCAACTGTTTATGGTGTTGGCATTATAAGATATGTAGTAGAAATGTGCTGTGCTGGTTATAATGTTTGCAGTCAGTAAACACACTATACTGAACAATATTTTCTGTGAAATTGACGACAATCAACAAACGCATTTTAATGACATTTAAACACCTTATAGTAATTATTGTTATTTGCAATGTTTAAGTTATTCAAATTTGTTGACAAATAATTGAGTTCAAATGTAATCAAGTCTTAACAATAAAAACAAAAGTCACCCAATCAAAAGAATGGTATTAAATAAGGTGTCTGCTCAGAATGTTATTGACCTTATGTTACAATGTATATGGCCTTATGGGAGTTTCAATGACAACTGATGAATAAATAGAGCAATTTGTTTTCTTCAAATCATGCATAATGGATAGAGCTATTTAGAATTTGCTTCAAGATGCAGACATACATATTATATGCAGTATATATACAACGGCTTTGTTACCGATCGCGCACATTCTGGCTTGCATAATATACATGTATAATGCTTCTGATTTGTGGAGAACATTTCAATGGATTTATATTTTCGTCGATTTGTACTTTAACTCAAAAAGGATTCACCAGTTTTTTTGTCTATAAAACCTCGCCACCAAATGTGAACAGCTGTCTTATACTCCTTAACTTTCAATTTCTATACCACGTTTGCCATATGTATTTTTTATTTTTAAATGTGTCCTAACAGTTAAGGCCTAGCTTTGTATTCATTTTAACAGAATTTGTATAAAAGTACCGTTCT
The DNA here is from genome assembly GCA_964023205.1 of Lutraria lutraria. Taxonomy (NCBI): domain Eukaryota; kingdom Metazoa; phylum Mollusca; class Bivalvia; order Venerida; family Mactridae; genus Lutraria; species Lutraria lutraria. Next base: position 6,246,393 of record OZ026848.1, read on the forward strand.
GTAGTCAAAAATATTTTCACGAAGCATATCTAGAATTGTTATGGATATAATTCAGCATGTTGAGAATATTTGTCTTTGAGGATAAAAAAATAATCAAATCTGTTGCCATGGTTGCGTTCAGTTTCGGATTCGTGGTGCTGTTTGTTTTATGCAGTAAGTTTTGGTACACATTTTCTTTAACAAGTTTAGATAATAATTGGTAGCATGATGTAATTCTAATATTTTTTTAAAATATTTTTTTTTACCCAAACAGTTAAAGAAAACTTGTACCAAATTTTACTGCCTAAAACTTGTAACATTATCTCTCAAAAAGTAACCCAAAATGTAAATTGGTCCTTATCTGTTAATTTGTTCTGCAGATTTGACAAGTGGATTGTAACATTCAATACCGTTTTGTTTTGATTTTTAAGATTTAATTTATAAAAATTCTAACGGCAGACGACTTTGTGAAGCCTACCAGAGTTTATCTCTTGAATATTTGTTAGGTGTTAAAATGAAAATGGTTTGCATCAGATTACCCAACCTATCCAAATATCTTCCCCAGCGGTCCTAGATGTTTTATAAAGCCCTAGTGGCGGTACATTCAGTTGTGAACTTTTAACTTTTTTCCATGCATTCATGAGCCACAAAAGCCCCGTCCTATCTACATATTTTCGGTCAGCAGCAAACCAAAAGCAAACAATTTTCTTAGGCCTTGGTAATTCTGCCCGCACTAAACTTTAAATATTGCAATTTTCTTTGCCGATGTCAATAAATTTCATGTTGAGAATTTCGTCTAGCTGTTCGTCATGTTTTTAAGTGTGAACCAGGCTAGAAAAATATCTGGTACAGAGAGAAACATCAATACAATGTAACTGGTTAAATGTCATCCACTCCGGGGAAAGTTACGTGATATACCAGAGTTCTGATAATAGAACAACACACCGGGATACTAAGACTTCGAAATATCATCTGAAGGATTAATGTTTATATTACATTTCTTATGAGGTCAATGGTCGTTATTCAGTGATTAGTGCGCTAGTCTTGAGACCATGTCATCCTGGTTCAAATCATGGTAGCGACAGGTCATATAATTATACGCTTTAATGTTAATCGTTATATGTGAGACGTTGACGACTCACTGTCGAGGAACACGTTAGTACTGGTTAGAATACAGTCGAAGGAAACTCGTTATGTGAACTGACCGATGATATAACTGAAATATCGTTGGAAATGGTATAAAACCAATTGAAACAAAAAACATATTTTACAATCTGATTAAAATCATATCCTCAAACCCGCTACGCTTGCCGTAAGGAAGATCGAGTACTTAAGTCAGATTGGTTATTTTGGTAACTGAAACAATGTCTTCAAAGGTCTGCTTGAGTTATTGATCAGAACAGATTCATTATTAATGCACATGACTTAAAATCTTCATACATGTATGTATGTATACATGTATGTATGTAAGATTTACAAAATTGTATTATGTTATTCAAGTATTGCATTTTTTCCAATGTCGTGTGTTGTACCAATATTGTTGTGGCGTTAGATTCTCTAGTTTGGGGCAATCTTGTTAAGACCTTTAGCCATTATTTCCACTTTAAGAACTCTCTCTCTCTCTCTCTCTCTCTCTCTCTCTCTCTCTCTCTCACTAATCTAGAAGCATGTGTCTCTCTCTCTCTCTCTTACTAATCTAGAAGCATGTGTCAAAATGTTCCCTCAACCAGAAAATTCACAAGAAAGCAATCTGTGTTTATACCTCATTGATTCTACCATCCATTTGTATTACCTAAATGTCCATCCTTGTTTCATGATGTTAAGTTTAGGTCAATGGTTTTCGCCGATAGTTTTATGATAAATGTGTCTTTCCGTTTGGTTGATGACTTTATCTAGTCTACTTGATTAAACTGGCTGTAATTTTAATGGTAGCTTCTCTGCATAACTTTGGACGAATGTTTGGACTAGAGCCCGCATGAGAGGGTTTAGTTGTGAGGTTTTGGTTCGGGTTAGTACACCTTGTATCTGTGAATTCGAATACGTACAGACAACACTTGTGTGGGTAATTTCGAATTGTGAGTTGCGAAAAAAGACTTAAGGGGATGTGAACATCAAAAGAAGATCAAAGGCTGCGCCCCACAACTACCCTCTCATGAGAACGTCTGCTCTTATTGGCTGCCATCAGTTTTTCCTAATGCTGGTCACATTTGGCCAAATGCTAACTAATGGTCTTTGACCTAAGTGTGAAAATATAAATAAACTATTTATATTTTCACACTTAGGTCAAAGACCATTATGGATTTAAGAAAAATAGGCACTGGGATATTTAAGCGTCTGTTAGTGCATACAATCAACAGATTTCAAACAGGTCAAAGTTCTACATTGATTGTTTACAATTATATGGTTGCATTTCCATGCAATATGATAGTTTGTTAGATTGTCTCAATGTCAAGGCCTTATATGTTATCAACTGTTTATGATGTTGGCATTATAAGATAGGTAGTAGAAATGTGCTGTGCTGGTTATAATGTTTGCAGTCAGTAAACACTCTATACTGAACAATATTTTCTGTGAAATGGACGACAACCAACAAACGCATTTTAATGACATTTAAACACCTTATAGTAATTATTGTTATTTGCAATGTTTAAGTGATTCAAATTTGTTGACAAATAATTGAGTTCAAATGTAATCAAGTCTTAACAATAAAAACCAAAAGTCACCCAATCAAAAGAATGGTATTAAATAAGGTGGCTGATCAGAAATTTTATTGACCTTATGTTACATTGTACATGGCCATATGGGAGTTTCAATGACAACTGATGAATAAATAGAGTAATTTGTTTTCTTCAAATCATGCATAATGGATAGAGCTATTTAGAATTTGCTTCAAGATGCAGACATACATAATTATATGCAGTATATAATATACAACGGCTTTGTTACCGATCGCGCACATTCTGGCTTGCATAATATACATGTATAATGCTTCTGATTTGTGGAGAACATTTCAATGGATTTATATTTTCGTCGATTTGTACTTTAACTCAAAAAGGATTCACCAGTTTTTTTGTCTATAAAACCTCGTCACCAAATGTGAACAACTGCCTTATACTCCTTAACTTTCAATTTCTATTTGTTTGCCATCTATATTTTTTATTTTGAAATGTGTCCTAACAATTTAGGCCTAGCTTTACATTCATTTTAACAGAATTTGTATAAAAGTACCGTGTTGTAGTCAAAAATATTTTCACGAAGCATATCTAGAATTGTTATGGATATATTTCAACATGTTGAGAATATTTGTCTTTGGGGATAAAAAAATAATCAAATATGTTGCCATCGTCGCGTTCAGTTTCGGATTCGTGGTGCTGTTTGTTTTATGCAGTAAGTTTTGGTACACATTTTCTTTAACAAGTTTAGATAATAATTGGTAGCATGATGTAATTCTAATATTTTTTTAAAATTTTTTTTTTACCAAAACAGTTAAAGAAAACTTGTACCAAATTTTACTGCCTAAAACTTGTAACAAAAAGTAACCCAAAATGTAAATTGGTCCTTATCTGTTAATTTGTTCTGCAGATTTGACAAGTGGATTGTAACATTCAATACCGTTTTGTTTTGATTTTTAAGATTTAATTTATAAAAATTCTAACGGCAGACGACTTTGTGAAGCCTACCAGAGTTTATCTCTTGAATATTTGTTAGGTGTTAAAATGAAAATGGTTTGCATCAGATTACCCAACCTATCCAAATATCTTCCCCAGCGGTCCTAGATGTTTTATAAAGCCCTAGTGGTGGTACATTCAGTTGTGAACTTTTAACTTTTTTCCATGCATTCATGAGCCACAAAAGCCCCGTCCTACCTATATATTTTCGATCAGCAGCAAACCAAAAGCAAACAATTTTCTTAGGCCTTGGTAATTCTGCCCGCACTAAACTTTAAATATTGCAAATTTTCTTTGCCGATGTCAATAAATTTCATGGTGAGAATTTCGGCTAGCTGTTCGTCATGTTTTTAAGTGTGAACCAGGCTAGAAAAATATCTGGTACAGAGAGAAACATCAATACATTGTAACTGGTTAAATGTCATCCACTCCGGGGAAAGTTACGTGATATACCAGAGTTCTGATAATAGAGCAACACACCGGGATACTAAGACTACGAAATATCATCTGAAGGATGTAATGTTTATATTACATTTCTTATGAGGTCAATGGTCGTCATTCAGTGGTTAGTGCGCTAGACTTGAGACCATGTCATCCTGGTTCAAATCATGGTAGCGACAGGTCATATAATTATACACTTTAATGTTAATCGTTATAATATGTGAGACGTTGACGACTCACTGTCGAAGAACACGTTAGTACTGGTTAGAATACAGTCGAAGGAAACTCGTTATGTGAACTGACCGATGATATAACTGAAATATCGTTGAAAATGGTATAAAACCAATTGAAACAAAAAACATATTTTACAATCTGATTAAAATCATATCCTCAAACCCGCTACGCTTGTCGTAAGGAAGATCGAGTACTTTAGTCAGATTGGTTATTTTGGTAACTGAAACAATGTCTTCAAAGGTCTGCTTGAGTTATTGATCAGAACAGATTCATTATTAATACACATTACTTACAATCTTCATACATGTATGAATGTAAGATTTACAAAATTGTATTATGTTATTCAAGTATTGCATTTTTTCCAATGTCGTGTGTTGTACCAATATTGTTGTGGCGTTAGATTCTCTAGTTTGGGGCAATCTTGTTAAGACCTTTAGCCATTATTTCCACTTTAAGAACTCTCTGTCTCTCTCTCTCTCTCTTACTAATCTAGAAGTATGTGTCAAAATGTTCCCTCAACCAGAAAATTCACAAGAAAGCAATCTGTGTTTATACCTCATTGATTCTACCATCCATTTTTATTACTTTAATGTCCATCCTTGTTTCATGATGTTAAGTTTAGGTCAATGGTTTTCGCCGATAGTTTTATGATAATTGTATCATTCCGTTTGGTTGATGACTTTATCTAGTCTACTTGATAAAACTGGCTGTAATTTTAATGGTAGCTTCTCTGCATAACTTTGGACGAATGTTTGGACTAGAGCCCGCATGAGAGGGTTTAGTTGTGAGGTTTTGGTTCGGGTTAGTACACCTTGTATCTGTGAATTCGAATACGTACAGACAACACTTGTGTGGGTAATTTCGAATTGTGAGTTGCGAAAAAAGACTTAAGGGGATGTGAACATCAAAAGAAGATCAAAGGCTGCGCCCCACAACTACCCTCTCATGAGAACGTCTGCTCTTATTGGCTGCCATCAGTTTTTCCTAATGCTGGCTACATTTGGCCAACATTGAATGTTTGGTTTATTAAATAATGGTCTTTGACCTAAGTGTGAAAATACAAATAAACTATTTATATTTTCACACTAAGGTCAAAGACCATATGGATGTAAGAAAAATAGGCCCTGGGATATTTAATCGTCTGTTAGTGCATACAATCAATAGATTTCAAACAGGTCAAAGTCACGATTATAATCTCGTTATTTCAGCTTTCTTTTACAATTTGGCATTAGAGAGAAAGATTGACATATAGAATTGAGGAAAGGGTATCTACAGGGTGATTGTTCAGTAATATGATACAGAACTAGACCATATTACCAGCATCTGTTTAGTTATACAAGACATCTTGATGAATGAGACCAATTGCATTAGCGTATATTCACCGAGAGGGTGACACTGGGTTTTCCTTGACAAAAACTTCACCAATAACAACATTCAGGCTCTGTTTGTAGAAATACAAACTATTTTTAATAAACCTCCTACATAATGCGAGAAATGAAATATTGCAATTCGTCACTGCAGCTTAAACGATTTTGTTTATGTTAAAGCCAATGCTCCTAAAAATGCAATCACTAACACAGTGATCTCCATTTTCCAGAGAGATCTCTGATATTTCAAACTTTATCGCCATTTTATTCTTTTCAACTTTTTTACATGTTCATATCGAAATAATGGCTGCCACTGTGGTCCAGTGTTTAGTGCACTGGACTTGTAACCGGCGATCTAGCTGGGTTCGATTCAAGGTCTCTGTTGGTCATACCCGTTTAAGAAAAGTTTATAGAAATGTCGATTGTCCTTCAGATGTGGAGAAGTTTCCCGCTGTTTGTAGAAGGGTAAGATATAGTACTGGTAGGAAGGTAAGAATAGATAATCCAGGAAAACTGGTTAGGCAAACTGAAATATCATTGAAAACGGCATTGGGTCAACGAATTATACCTAATAAAAATGTCTTTCAAGCCGAATATGTATTTAATGGTAGAAAGCAAACATTCAATAAATAAAAACCGACGTTCGTACCTAAACAAACTTATCTCATACGCAGTACTGATATCCCAGATATACAGATATCTTTTAGACAGTCAAATATACGAGTATTCTGAAAGTCATTTTTTAAATATCTTTAAAATTGTGTCACTTGAATTTTAGCCGATCTTAAAGTATAGTGTCTCTTTTCAACAAAGAACAGTTACTGTTTTCTTGAAGATCCATTCTTGGTGTATCCGCCGTTTTCGATTGAACACTTTCCAGATCCAACTATGATCACGTGTTTAGATCACGTGTTAACACTTTCATGGTCCAACTATGATAACGTGTAAAACTTTCATGGTCCAACTATGATCACGTGTTAAGATGTATGTTGACAGTGGGAAATGTAGCGTAGAACGAATCCTTTGAGTTTGCTAAAATCATTCAAACAATACCTTCACAAATTGAAAACGATCTGTGGAGTGTCAGAGTGAGGCATTTATTGGGAATGTTTAACTATCAGATTCTCCTATATATCTGACAAATATACATGAAAGTACTTTGAACTAAACGTACATAGACTTGCATTGCAACATGGAACGGGAACTAGTTTTACAATTGGATGGCGGATGTAGAAATACGTTTTACTTCGGTCCGCATCTAATTCATGCGCGCTGAGTTAGTGACGGCTATTGAAACCAGAACTATATATTATTCAGTTTCCAAAAATGCCCCGACATTTTTTCATCGATATAACACAATGCTATCTCAACCATAGCATGGATATCATGATATATTTACTACTGAACTACGAACACAAACAATACATTAACACCACACGGAACAATAATTATGCGATATGAATAATCTCTACGCATAATTTCTTCATTTATTGGTAGAAATTTACACACATTTCCATTTCGTGGAAAACCGAGACTATAGAAATCTATTAAACATTAACTGCATGCACACCAAGTAGAAGCTACAACGTTTACGTGAATTTGTCCTACATTGTTATACATCCAATAATTCTCCGAATAAAGATACTCAGACTAAAGTTCCTGGTAGGAAATGATATAATGTGGCCATATCCTCCTCGTCTCAGTTTCTGTTCCTCTGGGACTAATCTTAATAGCACTGTCTGTATCTTTCTGTTGTTCAACATTGTCTGACTGACCATATACCCCATGGGAGCAAGACATTAATGTCTGATACTCTTTCTGATATATTTTAACATATTGTTATCTTTCACTTGGCCATGAAACTAACTTCAATTTGAAAATTTATAGTAATTGAATGTGTGTGATGTTGGCAAAGCAATCGCCAATCGAGATTCAATGTCTAGCTATACAATCAACATTCATCGCTACATTCGATAATAGCCTAGGGCTGTATTGGCAACAAAGTACTTAATGAAAAGTTGCCAATGTCTTAGCGTCATTCATTTCTTCATTCAATGATAGGACTGCATGGGCAACATGGTAATTGACTGTTTTCCAGTTATGTCTAAAGTCAGTTTCATTTGGTAAATCGACCTGAATTATTATGACATTGTTTTCAATCATTCTGTTGGCATATTGACAAGCATACTAACTTGAAGTGTGATTGAAGGTGTCAGACGAATGACTTATAGTATACAGTATTCCAACTAATGTTACCAAAGTACAGTGACACTGTACGAACTGTAATATATTAAATATAGTGTCCCTGTAAAGAAACATGAGCCAACAACAGCTTTTAATGACTTTTGTTCAGACTTACGATTGTTAAACTGTTCTTGGAATTTAGATTGTACATGTATGTCGTTTAGTAATATTTCTTCCATGAATTAAGTACTAGTATACCGTTGATATACAGTATAAATATCTGTAGAAATCCAATGCTTTCTGGTAAACTGGTAAAATGCTTAAAGGTGAACCAGCCACATATCGTTGAAAACCCGCTAAAACTCGGTAAAACAAAATATCACAACATAGTCGTCTCAGTGATAGGACCAATTTATTATAACATCAACTTTCTCTTATATTGCTTTTAATATAGTTCCCCAGTAGTGTTACCTGTCAATGTGGCCTCCATTTTAGAACCTCAACTATTTCAAGTCCAAATTAAGTGTTCAAGTTGAGGTTTGACTTTGTTTCATGACTTGATGCTATCAGTGATATTATGTTTAGAATACAATAAAACTCCTCAAAAACCGCACCGGGCCAAAATTCCGGTTTTCTGAGAATTCCGTTTTCACCAGAGCTATTGATAAACAATCCGAAAAAAATGGGACTTGGAAAATTGTCCGATTTTCAGGGAATTCCGGTTTTCAGGGAGTCCGGTTTTCAGGGGGTTTATTGCACCATTTCTCTTCAGAAACAACTTTCTTCTATCCAAACATTAGTGTAAGATAGATGGCGGCAGGGAGAAAACTTTATATGTGCCTTCGTGGTTTAGTGGTTGCACTGCCTCTGACTAGAAAACACTGACCCCTTACAGCTGTAAGTTTGAATCCCACCCAGCATTAGACAAATTTAGAATTTGAGGAAGCTCCGAAGTTAACGTGTAGAAAGTGGTGGTTCTAACCAAGCGTGTACCTGGGTGCTTCCTCCATCACTAAAGATGAAAACATTCTACAAATAATCCTGGCTGTTAGTTAATTAAACCTAAAATGTCAACGAGGAAGGAAAACTTCATAATTAGGAACTTGCCGTGATTTTAGATCCAACTCTCTATTGGGTAAGCTTTCCTGTTGTGTTATAGGATTATTTATTACTGTAACGTTAATAGTTCTATGAGGTGAATAGCCTCATATAATAATCTGGAGTTATTTAACCGAGTTACAATTGACAACAGAGAGAGGTACAGAAAGAGTTCAGTATAAGTTGATGATACCATATCAGATAGCACGATCCTGTTCTTACAGAACACTGGACAGTTCAATTAAATTTATGATTGAATAATTGATGAATGTTGTTTTCGTTGGTATAGGAACTGATGAGTCATTAGGCCGGGGAAAATTCATGTTTATGGTTATTAGTATTTGACCCCAAAAAGGTAGCATTTTTTTGTGTCCCGACATTGAAAGATGGGGCCATATTAATGATTTACCTTTGTCCGTCCGAACATCTTGTGTAACATATCTCCAAAATTATCGGGAACGAGGTTATGATATTATGCAGAAATGTTTATTAACATAAGAAGTTGGTTTAAAAAAAGGTTTTAACTTTGTCGTGTTTAAAGGCTGGGGACTCTGGAGTTATCTATCCTAGAATTTGTAATTTGGTATGTGTTTACACATAGTGTACCCTGACTAGAATAATAGAGCGGGTGCATCTGTATCCTATGGACACATTTCTAGCTTTTGTCGAAACATGTCCAACAATTCACTTCCAAAAATGTTCATTCTTTGGAAGAGATCTGCAGTTTGGAAATCGGTCAAGTTAAACAAAAAACACCACTTTTTTCTGACCTTATTGTGATATCTTTCTCTTGTTATTGAAAATCTATTATGTCTCCCCTTTGATTTTACTCCTGCTGGTTGGGTGGGTTGATTGGTTGGTTTGTCTGTCCATATGTCTTGTCCGGACTATAACTTGTACATCTCTTGGACAATGATTTGTAAAATAACTTGGCCCAAATTCTTACCAACATCAGATGGTGTGTCACGCGCGTATGTTGCGCGCCACAACCATATCCCTAAGGTCAAGGTCACACTCGGAGGTCAAATAATTTGTCCATATTTGTCCGGGCCATAACTTGTACATATCTTTGACAATTGTGAAATAAATTGGCACAAAATTACTTACCAATATCAGACGGTGTGTCCGGGCCATAACTTGGAAGACTCTTGGCAAATTCTTAAATAACTTGTCACAATTACTCACCACCATTAGACAATGTTTTGCATGCAACGTTCCCATGTTTTGAGTGAAAGTCGTGTAACCAACGGCTAACTCATAGATTAGCGTTAAAGCTGTTCAAAGTGGGGAAGATGTATGTTTTTTGTTCCGAAAATCTAGTTGCATTTTATGATTAACAATTTCACATTAGTGGCATTTCATTGTCTGCTAGAATAAGACTGGTATTATCTTTATTCTATGCCGCCATGTTTAATGTTGGCTGTAATATCATAATTTACCTGCCTTAACATGTTGCCCCGCGACCCTAGACTTTTTATTAGGTATGAATACGTTCTCACTGTTTTACCTTTACGCTTGCT